>VZRO01001570.1:551039-699892 GCA_013397915.1 Daphoenositta chrysoptera | reverse complement strand
TGGTTTTTTTTTTTTTTTTTCTTTTACTTATTTTATACTTGGGATTTAGCTGAAAAAGGATTCATGAGTGTGTCTTCACAGGTACATGGCACTGGTTGGGCTCCTGTACTGTACATTTTCCAAGTACTGTATAATTTCCCTGTGATTTAATCCTCACGAGGGGCAGCCAAATAAGATTTAATATTTAGGCTTTATAAGACTTGCCACCACATTTTCCTGGCCCACCCAGAAAAATTAGGGTACAGCAACCAGCACTGCACTGAAGTAACACAGAGCAACACAGGACTGGCCCAGCCTTTCCCAAAGCAGCACAATGTAGATCAAAGAACTTAACAGAAAAGCCGTATTTCAACAGAGGTAAATTTCAGAAAATAAGCCTCAGATTAGCTAAGCAAATGCCCAGATCTCAGTAGCTGGAGGTGAAACACTCAGAGACTCGGGGGCTGAGCACTTGCTGAAAGGTGGTACAGCTGTGCCCACGCCGCAGTGGAACCAGCAGAGGGGACACTGCTGGAGGAGCTGCCCGTGAGCAGCCCTGTGGAACAGCCACGGAGGCAGGGCTGGGTGTGCTACTGATGGAATAATGGTTGTGCAGAGGGGTGAGCAAGGTCTGCCTCCTGCCAGCCTCTGGCCGGCAGCTTGCAGTGATCCCCGAGCCCCAGGGCAACTCCAGCGTCCAGAAGGCAGCTGTTGGGGGTTTGCAGGGCTTCTGCAGCATGAGGGCCCCGTGCCCAGGACTTCACATTCAAGGCATAGAATGGACAGACTGCCCACTGTTCTCTGCCTGTTTTGAGCTCTCTGAGGATAGCTAACTGCATCAGAAGGGGACACAGGTCATTTCCACCAGGCCAACTCTGAGCAGCAATGTGTGCTTGGAAAGGGATTTCAGATACATGCTGCAGCAAAGATGACCTTGCCTGCTGTGCTGTCCAACACGTGGGAGCAATCTCTGAAGAGCCCATCTGTAAAAGTGGCAGCCTGTGTCAGCCTCCTCACTCCTCCATGCGACAGTAGAGCCATCCTGAGGATGGCCATTAGTTCAGGACAAAATGCATTCATTGGGGATATTGGGGATGTACATACATTTTGCTTCGGTCAGGAAGGGTATTTGCTTTATACCAAACTGCATTGTAACAATAATTTGTACAGGACCAACCTATCTGCACTGAAAGGGATCTAGGAACACAGAGATAAAGCTGAAAGGTGTCTTCTGAAAGACACAATATCTGAAGAATGACAAAAGTATTTTTCCGGGTCAGTGGAGCGGAGGTCGTAGACTGGAGTGTTTTCCATCTGCAAAGACTCCTCAACCCACCAAAGCAAAGCATTTTCATACCTGTATCCAACCACAAACAACAACGTTGGGGAATTTTGACCTGAATCGATAGATGTGTTGCCAGTATCTTCCCTACATTATTAAATGGCCTAGAAAATTGCTCCTTATCCATTTCTAGATGTAGATAGGAAGCATGGTTCTGTCAGTGAACTCATTACCAAAAAAAGTAATTTGTTGTATTACATCACTATCTTGCAGATATCTCTGCTACAATCCTTTGTCATGTTTGTTTAAGCATTCATAGCTAGCTCACAGTCTGAGAACTGTAGTAAGCTGCACAGTTACTAATTAATCAATATAAACAAACTGCTGCATCTTGAGTCCCTTAAGAGGAACAGAGGAAAAGAGATAGCAGCTATTTTTGCATCACAGTGACTCAGGGGTACTGCTCTACGTGCTGAGCAGTTTGTATTTTCCAGAGAACATCCACACCTTTTCATTTCAACAGTAAACTCCAGAGAAGTGCTCCTTCAGTTGAGCACACACTCCACAAATTTCTCATATAAACCTGAGAGAGGATATATAAGAGTCACACACCTAAAATGTGCCTTGAATACTTGAAAAAGAGAGATTTTGATGTGTGTCAAAATACAAGCTATTCAGCCAGGAATTGTCAAAGTGAGAGCTTAGATCTTACAAGTTTAGCACTTCTACCTGGAAAAAGAAACACTAAGAAATTAGAAGACCACCAGCAATGTGGGAAAAAACCCCAAGCCAGTGGGGACAACCTGCAGTGGCTCAAGGAAAAGAGACATAACCTTATTTGAAGTAAAGGCTTCATGTGTCGGGAAGAGAATAAATTTGGACAGTACAAGGACAACAACACTTTAGTGCTGTGACTTCTAAAATTTGGGGGAATTACACAGGGGAGGCAAGCAGCAGGGGGCAGGGCTGGAGACACACACCTGCACCGTGGATCTCTTTGCTGAGGAGCACCCTGGAGGGACTGCAGCCCATGAAGGACCCACAACAGGATGAGGAGCAGTGGGTGGCATGGATCAGCAGAGAAAAACCTGCTATGCACCAGCCCAACCTCATGTGCCACCTGTCACCTCACCCAAAGGGACAGGGAGGGATTGAGTGCGACGTGCAGGGAAGTGGGGACCAGGAAAGGTGGAGGAGAAGTGTTGGACTGAAGAGCAGTTTGGGGAAAGGGGAAGAAACACATTTCCCTCAGGGTTTGTTTTAGCTATCAGCCGCTTATTTTCCTCCTCAATAGCCAAAGGAGTTATTAAAAGTTTCTGTTAATCGGAAATGAATTGAATTGAATTGAATTGAATGAAATTAAATTAAATTAAAATCCCTGAGTCAAGACTGCTTTGCTTGTGACGAGAGGTCTTAATTTACTTGGCATTTTTGCTCAGCCCTGGGCTGCTTTTTTCTTTTTTTCTTTTTTGTTTTTATTTGCAATCACCACAGTGTGCTGATAGGGGGATACTTCTTCTTTAGGACAGAGGTGCTCAACATGCAACACATGATGCCTGTTGAAGGGGACTGCAGGGCAATGGAAATTTTTGCCCTTCCTGGCCATCACTTTTTCTGAGGACACACTGCCCTTTCCCTGCCACAGTCCAGACCTACCTGGGGACAAGAGGCAAGAGCAGCTGTGCTCTAGCCTGTTTCTGAAAACAGAGAGTGAAAGGAGGCTGCCACCCTTGTTACTTCATACAGTCTTGCACCTGGTTGGGAACAAACAGGGACTTACCTGTGCATAAACACCAGCTGCTCTGGCTACACCAGCCACACCTGGTGCGTGTGTATTTGGGAAACCCAGCCCCCTCAAGAGGCAGTCATGGACTTTGCAATCACAGCAGGAGGCTGGGTGCATGCACAGCAGTGAGACCCATTGCAGCCCAGGAGGAGCAGCACTGCTGTAAAGCTGCAAGTGACAAACCCAGCCAGCACCTGCATGATAAGGCCCAAAGGAACTTCAGTCTCCTGAAAGAAACCCTACAGCTTTTGGTTCACAGAGAAAACTCTACCCTCTCATGTCTAAAAAATCATCACAGCCCAGGAGAAACTAATGCCTGCATAACAAAAGGCTTACAGAGCGTTCCCTGTGAGGTCAGGAGAGTCCAGAGCATTTCAATCAGCTCTTTGATATTTGCAATCTAGGCAAAGTCCCAGGCCGCGGGTTTAAGGATTAGGAAAAAATAACAGAAATATTTCTAAAACTGGTTTTGAAATCTGCAAGTGTTTTATGCAACAGGAAGACCAGGCTCCAGAACCAAGGCAGTGCCAGCAGCCTGCTCAGCAGCACAGGAGATGGTGTCCACTCGAGAAATATTTGTGTCTTTTGGGTGGGACCAGGGTTTGTGGATACAGAAGATAACAGAGCTGTGTGAAGCCTTCATAGTTTGTCATTAATACCTAAACACTGGCTTAAAAAGGAAGCTGTATTGGTCTCAATTAAATATTAAATGAGTGCTTAAAATAAAAGCAGACAGGAACACAGCGATGTCCATAAACACATCTCCATTGTTTGAAATCGAGTTCCATTTCCATGATTTGCTGATGACACTGAGCTATTTTGGGTGCATTCCAGACGAAACTGAAGAAAGGTGGAAAACCAGATAAAATGTTGTTACATCAAAGATATGCAATTTGAACTGTTTTCAAATTATAGTAGGTACTGAATTGAGTACATCAATTCAGAAGAGATGCCTCTGTATTTTAATAAAGAATTTAGTAACAATCTCTGGACAATCTGTCAGTGGCAAAAAGCAAACAAAAAAATCAAAAAGGAAACAAAATGTTACAGAAGATGAAAAGGCTTTCAACTAGTTCATCAGACAAGTGAGCTAGTATCTAGCTAAACATTCAAATTCTGTTTATTTTCTTTAGAGCAATATAAATATTCTAAGGCAGAATTTGAAGGTATCAGAGGATAAGTGTGTGAGTCCCACAAGAAGTTGGGCTGATTTAAACCACCTTTTCAAACAGGCTACTCAGGGACACATTATATGTGGCTTTAAGTGCTGATCATTTAAAAGAATAGCCTTGCTTGGGAGTGGTAGTTGTCAGCACACAACCAAAGATTTTTAAAGAAATAAAATTACATGAGTAGTTGCAGCAAACTTTACACGCCCACCCAGCAAAGCACCGAAATGCAGTTCTCTCTGTCTTCTGAGAAATGCATCAATGCTGCCTCAGAAGTTTCCAATGCTAAGCTCTGTCAGACTCAGAAAGGTTCAGAGGGCCCAGGATGCTTTTAGAGAGAAATTTAGTTTGTCACCTCTCACCCACAAAGGTAATGGCCACAGGGAAGGTTCAGCCATCTGCCTGGTAAAGTCCTAAGGTCATCAGGGATATGGCAAAGGCTTTCAGGGGGGAACCCTCTTCAGGATGGGTCCCACAACTTCTGCATGAGTGACTGGAAAAGATGAATAATGTGCTCATGACATTTATGGATGCTGATTAATTAGAAAATGATGCAAAGAGCTAATATGCAGCTGAAAGGCAGTAAGAAAATTAAATACTGGTGTGTGAGGCATACACACAGAGTCAATACACACACATTTATATGAGTGTGCACATCAGCTTGCAAACGTAATGAAGGAAATTATTTTCTGAATTACTGTTTTTATTGACATTAGACTCATTCTGTTGAAAGGCTGAATGAAAACACTTTTCCATCAAATGCAACCATCTAATATCTTTCACTGCTGTGAGAAATACTGTTGATCTAGTTCTTTGCTTCCACAAGGGGGATTTCAGACCAGATTCCAGATAATTTTTTTCTACCTATCTTATCTGTTTTATCTCTTGTTTATCTGTATTGTAAAAGCAGCAGCATGTGAAAGCATTTCAGGTAAAATCCAAAAGGGAAAGGGTAAAAGTACAAATTAAATCCGGTTAATCTTTACCTGAGAAATCAAAACTTTGGTTGAGATATGTCCTGGACATGACCTTGTGGTGAGAGGAGGAAGCAAAAGGGTGTGATTCCTGCAGGTGAACAGCACTTGCTGTGACTGTTGGAGCTGGGTCTCTTTGCCAGACAAACACACCCAATACTTTCATTTTCTGACTGGATTCCAGGTGGGGCTGCCCGCTGGATGTGATAGCAGGGGAACTGCAGCCAAGGCATGAACACCTTCCCACCTGCTTAAGGCTGGCAGGATAGTTCTTTTCTTTGCAGTTACTCTGTGACCTGTGAAAGAAAAGTTTTTCATTTTTCACTTCTGAACACTTGGAGTCAGGGCCGCTCGCAGTCAGTGCAAGGTCAAACCACTGAATTATTGCTCGTTTTCCATTGTTTCCTTCCTCTGGAAAAACAACTCTGCCCCTTTTCACTTACTCTTTGAAAATCCCAGGTTGGATTAGCACTGCCAGCTATATCTGCATAAGCACAAGGATGATGATGTGAGGCAACAGGGTCACCTGCAAGCAGCAGGGAGAAGTATCAGGAACATTGATCTGTGCTGTGCACTCTCACTGGGCACACATTTTACACTGTGATACACTGAGCCAGGGAGGCCTCAGTAAACTGAAAATGTCTCACAGGTTTGAGTGGGGGCAGATTTCTAGCTCTTGAATACTAAGGCTGTGTTTAGGGTTGGAGGTTTTCTTTCCTTTTTCACATACACCAATCTGAAGAGATGAGGCTCTTCAAGGGTAACCAGCAACCCTCACATACACACACACATTCAGAATGGGTTGGACAAGTTGCTTCAAAGGGTTTCTTTTCTTTGAACCTCTCTGCTTACAAACCCAGCCATGTATTCTAGGTTAGAATTGCCCTGTGAAAAGTCATGTTCCAGTTTACTTGGGGCAAACTAATCACTCAGTCCTGCTAGGGCTGAGGCAGAAGCTCCCAGTATCAGTAAGTGTGCTGCTGACCTCCTGCTTCTGCCCTGTTCCTCATCCGTGGGCTGCTGCCCCGAGTGCCCTCTGTGCAGTACAACTCTGCTGCACCACAGGAAATGTAGGAACAGAGGATGCAGCTCTGAATAGCTGGGTGACAAAGCCAGCTGATGTTGTACCCAGGGCAGCAGGTCAGATGAACTGTGAATAAAATGACACTGGTTTTGCTGGTGTGGCCTGCTTTGAGTCATTTAGCACATTGGGTGGCCTATAGCACATCCTTCCCTACACCACCACCCTACTGTGCTATAAATGCAAAGATTAGCCTGCAACTTCCCTGGCATCATTGCCACAGAAAAACCTCTTGTCCTGATGAAGTCAGATTCTTATTAAATGGCATGTACAGCTTTAAAATCTGACTCTAAGAAGCAGAATTAGTGTGACTTTGTTAGCCTATTTTCAAGGAGTCGCAGCAACAAAAAGACATCAGCACGACACTCTTGTAACTCCTTGGGTGTCAAACCAGGAGTCTTTCAGAAGGCAACATAAAAGTACAAACCACCCTCATTAGCAAAGAGAGCTTTGACAGCATCTGTGTCTCTCAAATAGTTTCAGACTGTGGCAGGCAAAATCCCCAACCTTTGCTCTGACAACAGGTGTAATTGCAGGAAAGCCTTTGTGTCTATCTATATTCAAGGCTTGGCTTTTCCTGCTCCTGGTGAAAGAACCAAGAACAAGATGAATGAATGGACAGAAGCTTTGGGGAAACTCCACCTCAGCCAAGAGGAGCCACAGCTCTCCATTCCTGCCCACCTGCCTTCCCCTCACACTCAGACAAGAGCCCTGTCCAGCAGGCTCTCTGTCCCTGTTTCAGGCATTGCTGGCTACTGACCTCTCTCCTTTATTGGGGTTATGAAGCACAGCTGCAGCAGAGCAGGACAGGTCCCTCAGCCCTTCCACAGCATCCATAGCAGGGCATCTCACTGCAAGGCTGCTGTGCTGCTGTGGGAAAGGCTGAGCAGCTGCCTGCTCCGAGAGAAAGGAAGGTGGTGTGTTTGAGTGAATAGATTTAAACACAAGCATTCGAGCCTAAGTCCAGTAGCTCATTTATGATACAATGCCAGGATGTCCCACAGGGATTCATGCTCCACTCTCCTCTGCCCCAGCCCACGATGCAGGGCAGTCTCTCCTGTGCAGCCAGAGTTTCACTGTGGCAGCTGCAGCATTGCAGAACACCCCAGAGCACAAAGGGTTTGGTTTTGTCTTGCCACATAAACAACAGCAGTCCAGGAGTGATATCTCCCATGACCATTGAAAAAAGCAGCAGTGATATTTGTGAATAAAACCACGGAACCACTGAAATTAGCATTTCATGGCTAATTTGTAACACAGACAAAGGCCTCATCTGCTTTGGAGTTTATAGGTCTTAACCACTGCTTGAACTCTGTATGGACCTGGGAGATGCAGAGGACCCCAGCAATGCAGTGATTCCCTACCTCTCATAGCTGTGAAGTGCCACATTTCCATCTTTCTTTCCCCGGGGGTGATTACTATCCATGCACCTCATTTGCATCAGCCCCATCAGGCTTTGTGGAACTTAGTCAGCTAAATATCAAATCCAGCTCTTGCAATTCTGCTTACCTAGAAGAAATAAAGCTGAATGAATGGAGGAAAAAGTAATCAGCTTATGTTGTTCTGATACAAAATATTTGAAGCTGATCTGGGATCACATATCTGGGTTATTACATTGGCATTTAGAATGTTGTGAATGTTGGGTATTGGGTGCCCCAGTAAAACCCTTAAGAGGAGAAGCTGTGACTGCTGCTTGTTTTCAGCTGTGTGGCATCTGAGGTCTGAAGGTTCCTCTGCAGCACACCCTGGACATGCTTGGGTAACTCTGAGATCCCAGAGCCCAAATGCAGCAGTTCCTACAGGCAAGAGACAGAAAAGAGAAGTGTGCATCATACTTAATACGGAGCATGCTGGACAACAGCTGGCCAGATGAATAATTTTCCAGAAATTATGGAAAATGTTATTCTTTAGGAGGACTTGATGGGACTCATGCACCCCATTCACAACCCAGAGTCTTGCTCCAGCTCCTAGAGCAGGCCACAGAGTCAGGGTCCTGGTCATTTGCCTGCCACTGCTGTTGAACCAGTCTTGGGCAAATCAGTCAGCATCCATCTCTGCTGCTCCATTGTCCTACAAAACAGATGGTGACTGTGCATATTCCATGGCATTGGGAAACTGAAGGGATGTTATCACGTCTTTCTAGGACCAAAACTCAGATAAAAAAAAAAAAAAAAGAAAAAATAAAATCCTCTTTAAAGATTTACTAGCGGAGATTTTGTTCTAAGTAATGAAAAATGTCTGATCAAACATAATATTCCTCTGTAAATATTAGTGTAACGAGGTAAAGAGAGCATGGAGTGAAACTGCTCATTTTTTGATATTCTGCCTTCTTGTGGAGCAAGAGACTTTGAAGACTGCTTGATTTCAATTTCCCCATAATTAAAAGCATGTTCAAATGAAGCCCAGGACACATACATCTTTGCACTTGCAAATCTGTTCAAGTTATGTGCAAATGTGACACACACAGACCTATGCTATTATTTGAGCTGTGAGTCATCGAAAAAAGGAATGTAACAGCCAGCACAAGGACAGATGAATGAATTTTCATCAACGTCCTTGATAATGATGTGATAAACTATCAGCAGGGCTTTCTCCTGTTGCCCAAGAAAGCCCCCATGACCCATCAGAGCAGTAGAAACCCCTGGCATAGTCCCTGCCCAGTCTCACTGCCAGCCCTTGGTCGTGCTTGATGAAGGCAGCTTGCACATGAAGCGTGGGCTTCATCAGATGATCACTGAAACCAAATTTGCTCCTTGGAAAACATGCACACATTCCCACAGTCCCAGGAAACAGTGGGCTGCCAAAACAGATTGCCTTGGCTGACCTGGCCCAGCTTTCTCCTAGCAGAAAATACACACTGGAGATCTCTTAGGCCAACTTGCCAGCTTCTGCAGAGGTGAAGACCTCGTGGCCTGTCCCCACCTAAGTCATTGAATGGGCTTATCACTGCCCTGCCATGAATGCTCACAGGGTGAGCAGCCAAAATGGTTTTATCCACCTTTATTTCTGCAAAAGGTGACCACAGTGTCTGGATAAACAGCCCATGTGGGAGTTCCACAAGAAATCAGTGAATATGCTCAATGTTTTAACTCTGTTTTCTCAAGGCTTTTTCTTGCTTCCTTGGACATGAACCCTATCACACTTATAGTTTTATGAGTCAGAGGGTGAGGAGCATCTGGCTGTTGGGGCATTGACAAGAGAAATAAAGGGCCTTCCTTGAAGCATAGCTAAGTGCCAAGCTTTTCACACAAGTTGTAGCCCGAAGTATGCTAACTACACTGCCCTTATAGGCACAGAGAAATCAGGCAGCAAAAAGCAATAAAGTGGTTATATGGTTTGCCAGATAGCCTTCTAAAATAAGGGGAAAAAGTATAAAGCACCTAGGTTTAGTCACAATTTTGCCTCAGAACCATGTGGTAACCTTCCTTTCCAGAGAAGGCATTATCTTGAGATTTGGGAGGTGGGTTCTGGTGCAGGCTCTTACACAGCACCCATGATTGGTTCCCTCTCCCTAGAAACCCCTTTAATCCATCCAGACCAGGTGTTTTATTTCAGCCAAGATGCTGCAAAGAGACCTGTGGGGCCAGGTTCTGATGGGGACCCCAGAGTGCCGGAGAACACCAGCTTGTCTTTCTTGGTTCCTCCTCGCCTGCAGGCAGCAGATTGGTGATTAGTCTGGGATCTGCCATGGTCCTTGCTGTGCCTTGTCACTGGGGATATCACTAGGTGGCCCTGTTAGATTGTCTATTTCTAATCAGCAAGTTTTTAATCTTCAAAAAAATATTGTACTGTTAGGGATTGGAGCTTTATTATCTTTTCTGCTTCCCTTTTGTTTCAATAAAGGATTCTTATTTCGAGAGAAATCACTACATGAATCTGGGAGCTTGCTGGGAGGTTTATTCCCAGTATTTAGACAGAAAACCTTCAAAACCACAGCTCTGGGCTCAAAGAAATGAACTTTTCTTTCAGAACAGGGTTCCTTTGTACATGATTTGAGATGACCTTTGCTCTAAAGTTAGTAAATGCACATCAATAAAAGAAGAAGGGCTTTGAGCAGCTGATAATCTGGTCTGCTTCAGTAAAAAGGTAAACCAGAGGTTTGCTACAGTTCGGCTCAGTGACAGGAGGAAAAGGACAAGGTTTTTTTCCAAGTGGAAAAGCTGGTACATTTGGAAGGACCCCTTACAATTACCTGGGACTGCACAAGGACAACATATCAGCTCTGCAATCCTGTCATGTGTTACTTTTTCTCTGAAAGGTTATTTGTGCTTCTGTGAAAGGCCATTGCAACATTGAGCTTTTCATCGCAATATTTTCCCATTAGAAAAACCAAGAGTGTTTACACAGTGAAGCTTGTAACCACTTGTACAGCTGCAGCACTTGGGAAGGCAGCTTGGGATTGAAAGAGTTTGTAACTAGAAAAAATCCCACGACCACCTTTCCCAGCACCGAGGAGCTGGACCGAGGCTCTGTGTTTCACTCCTTGTACAGCTGCTTGGCTACTCAGCATTGTGAATTTTAAGGATAGCACAAAATATCAGCACATTGTGCTGAGAACTTCTTTTGGGTATGCTGGGAGAAGGGAGACATAAAAGGTCAGAAAAAAATTAATTATTAGTGCCTGGGAGAAATAATGGGACCAGAGGAAGTGGTGCGTGGGAAGGAGTGATGCAAGCTCTCAAAAGTTAGTGATGAGTTCTTTCCTACAAGCAGCCACCTCTGCTCCCAAAGAGTGGTTGGCGCTCCACCAATTAAGGAAAACCCAAAGACCAGTTTGGCTCTTCAGCAGTGAGCTGACTTTGCAGTCTGAACACCTGATAACTGCTGTAATTAAAGATTGTGCATGCTCCAGAAGACCAGCTGCCACAACAGAAGTCATGGAGATGAGAAAAACCAATGAGCAAAGAAGCCCACACCTCTTCAATTTATTCACCGAACTAAACAGAGCAAATCTTCATCCCCAGCAAGGTGTCAGAGGGGAGGGGAGGGAACAGAAAGCACATTTGTCCAGCTGGCACATTATAGCCAATAAAACGATGCATTTTTAAATGCTCACTGTCTTTACACAGGACAAAAAAAGCAAGGGGTGGGCTTTCTCCACTAGCATCAAGTCAGCAAACCCATCAGTGACATCTGCCAGTGTCAGTGGAGGGGAATCTGCCCTGGATACTGCAGAAATGCTGGTGATTGCTCTTAGGATACCAAAACAGCATCAGCCCCAGCAAGAGAACAAAGCCCAGATTCTCAAAGCAGAACATTTCTGTTCTGAACATCCTGACTAACAAAAACATGAAAGGTCTAGCTTAAGACCCAGGAAAACCCCCCCACTTTTTGGAAGTAATTTGACTTCCACAGTGCTGGGATTTCTCTGGGAACTTGCTGGGAGGCTGTTAGGATGTCTCATGCCACATGTAAGATCAGGCAGCCTCTAGGATCCCTTCCTTTCCTAAGGACACAGCTTCCAGCCAAGTAGAGCTCTGAGATGAGCCTATGACCACCTTGCTGATTTGAGCTGGCAACTTGCAGGGCCTTGTTGGGGTGATTTGCTTGTTCTAGCCTTGCACTTGAATAAACTAAGCCATCACATTAAGTGGCAGAGGCTACAAAACATCAGTAAAACCTGCCGTCTGAGCTGTCTGAGTATTCCCTGTGCTTTGCCACTGGTCCAAGGAAGGTTTTGAAATTAGAAGTGGCAAGGCAATTTGGCACAACAAGAGGCATTTACCACTCAGAAATTCTCATGATTATAGGGGATCAAGTGGTGTGTCCAGCCACACACAGGATGGTGACAGAGTTCCCTCTCAAGCACTACAGAAGCCAGATTGGTCACTAAAGCCAGCAGGTAGCACTGGCTGTAAGCTGTAGAGAGATGTGTCACCTTTCAGCCCCTGTTCCTAAACTTGAGCATGTGTCCCCTGTTATGTGCCAAAATGTTACATGCAGCAGAAACAGAAATTAAAGGATACTTAATGCAGGAAAACTTCCCAGAGAAGAGGTTTGCTGCCTGCATCCCTTTTTTCAACAGTGGCACCTCTCATCTCAGGAATACATTATCCACATATTTCTAAGCACTGAGGCAAACACAAGGGCTTCTTACATCTCTCCCAGCCTTGCCTGCTCCATACAACAGTTGTTTCCAATTACAGCCAGCTTCCAGCAGCATCTCACTCTCCTCGCTTGCAGGAGACAAGTTAGATACTGACTTTGTATTTTCACCTTACTTGTTCTCTGGGCTGTGGGGGAGGAAAGGGAAAGAAAGAGAAAGTGAATGTAAGTGAATATCAAGAACCTGCCTTAGATAAAATATTCAAATCTTACAGTGAATTATACATGGGAATGGCAAACATTTTTCCAGCTACGTGCAAGCCCAATGCACTGTAGCAGAGACGGTAGCAACTTGGCTAGCAGCACCTTACAGAGGACCAAAGGAGGCAAAAGATTTTGCATAGCTTCTGTTATTAACTAAATTCCCTTTCAACAATGCAGCAGCAGACACAGGCCATGCATACAGTCACACACTCACACACACACACATTTTTAACTTCTGCACCACCGGCACAGCTGCCGTGCTCACACGCAGCAAAAAAGCCAGGAGAACTTCCTCAGAGGTTTCAGCGGGAGGCTGGGCTGCTCGATGCTGCTGATCAGCAGAGCGATCCCCGAGATGATTAATAGGGGTTTGCTTTGCAGCTGCCGTATCACCACCACTCTGCACTCTTGTTTGCCCCCCCCTCCACTTTCCTGGTGGCCATAGCAACATCCCCAACATTGTCTGCAGTGCCAGCTCTTCCCTCCTTTCCAGCAGCCTCCGCTCTAGGAGACGATCCTCGTGAGTAGCAAACCTGTGTTCTCCTCTCCCGCAGCCTTTCTCATCTGGGACCGTTTCCCAGCAGGATTCTGGCATTCGCCAGGTGCCGGTGGCCCCGCTCGCCCCTGCCCATCCCAGCGCTGAGAGCTGCTGAGGAGCTTCCCAGGAGCGCATCCCTGCGCACACCAGGCTCAGAGCTCGGCTGGCTGCACCTGGTGGCAGCATTTCACGGGCACCCCCTTGGAGCCCTCTGCCCTTCGCAGAGGGGGTGTCCCTGGCCGTGCTGCAGCTCTGCCTCTCCTCTCTGTCTTCCTCTCTAACCAGAGGGTTGGCAGGACTAAACACTGGCAAGTCCCTTCGTAAGAACTGCTGAATTAACCTGGGCACCAGCTGTAGCTGGGAAAATGGCATCCCACTCCACTGGAAGGGAAAACGCTCATCTAAGGACATATTGTAACCTGGGCTGCCTGAGCATCCAGTTAATGGGTGCCACACTGCTGTAGGAGCTGCTCATCTCCCAGTTGCAGATGTTTCCTTCAGTGTTATTCCAGTTTCAGGCACAAAAAGCACGGAGACTGGAAAATAAGGAGCCCTAAGGGATTTTGTGAATCCCCCCATGTGCTGCCTCAGGATACACGTGCACCCCTGCTGTCTCAAAGCACTGTGTACATCTAGAAACCAGGGAAAGAAAGGGGGAAGGAGAGGGAACACAGAGGCCCTCCATTCTAAAAAACAGGCTCTGGGGAGCAACTCAGCACTTGTACAAATGCAGGGACAAGGGCCTGCACTGCTCAGCAGTCAATTCAGGTAATGGCCATGCCAGGCTGAAACTGCTGCTCTGGATCAGCTCTGTTCACAGCATTCCTCTTTCCAATGGCTGCTTGCACAAGTGTTCCAACAGGCTTAGCTTTCAAAGCACTTATTGCTGTTTAAAAAACAAAAAAACACAGACGGTCTCTAAGGCTTCCAGAAGCATGCACACAGCTAGAAGGAAAGATTTTGTTTACTTTTTAAGCCCTTCACTGCTTAAAGACATAATTCATTCATGCAAGGAGATAAAAATGTTACTTCTTGCAGGCCAGCATATTTCCAGACAGAACTAATCATCATTAGCCTTTCTGATTACTAAGTAAACAACTTGCTTAAGTATTGATCATAAATCTATTATATCGCTTGGATTCATTTTAACTTTGCACATTACTGTCAGCTGCTGTGAGATGCAAATACAATAGATTCACTTTCCAATTGCTTGTCAGAATATTGTACATGGGCTACTGCAGTATCCTAGGCTCAGATATTGCATTCCTCCCCTGAGGTCTAACAAACAAGAATTTCAAGAGGGCAGCAAATGAATTTCTAGCCTCAGGGAAAACATTTGATGAAAAAAGTCACATTGTTAATAGTTTTCATGGAAAATGAGATGAAAGTGGGCTTGAAAAAAAAAATACTGAAGTGGTTTTAGCTGTAAGTGCCACTGAGGGCCTGATAAGAGCTGTAACTTGTCATTTTTTAGACTAGCCTCTTTTGCACACTGGGGCTCCCACTCAGGCTCACACAAAGCATTCCTCACTGGGTATGAGGTAGGAGGAAGACTGCTGCTCCCCGTGGGCAATGTCAGGAAAGAGAGCCTGCCTGGTAAAAGCTAAAATATAATTCAGGAAGCATTATGATATCTGGATTGACTAAAAATCATTACTTTTATTGGAAGTATTCTTTCTTGTGGTGAGAAGTTCTTTACTCATGTGAATAGCTAGCACTTTCCACAATAACTGTGAAAGCCCAATTTATCCAACAGAAATGTTGAAGGAAGTCATTTGGGTCAGTTTTCAGAATACCACCTTGCACTGTGAAAGCAGCAAGCAGAGTAGTCCACCTGTTTTATCCATCAGGAACTGATGGCAGACAGGCCAGGTGGGTTGGACAGTGAGTGGGTTTCAGTGCACAGAGCTGCTGCTCAGCTCATGGCTTCATCACCAGTTGAGGGAAAAGATGTTTTGGGGCATTAAACAATCACTACATGCATTACCACATTGCCCCCTTGAAAGGGAGGCATGGTGGCTACAGAAATCCATCTCCGTTGTTCTTGGATTCATTAGGAGTAGTAAACTGATGTGCAAAGAATCCCCCAACAACACACCACGTATAAAATCCAAGCAGTCCCAAAGTGCCAAGAGATGTCGAAGGAGCCCCTGGTGAGGCAGGACACAGCTGAGGTAACCTGCTTCTCCAGCCTGCTAATTGCCTTGATCCGTTTTCAAGGAAGAGGATAAAATGTCACGATGACATATTTTACCTGAGCTAATCAATGCTGTGGGCTGCAAAGCAAAAGAAAACAGCCCCATTAATTCACACTAACCTTCTTCTGAAACCTTTTGGGGTTTTACGTTTAGCTGCAGCTAAACAGAGGAGGTTAAGTAACAAAAATGCAGAACCACTTGCTTGGCTTCTCAGCTCTGAGGGGCAGCCTTCAGAGCGGGCACAGGGGCGAGCCAAGCGCTGTGGTGCGAGCCAGGCCGGGCACGGCGGCGCCCTCAGGCCTCTCTGCCGGCTGCACTGCCACGCTCGCGTCTGGCACCTTGGGGCCTCCTCCTCTCTCCCCAGGACCCTCAGGAGTTGTGCTCCGAGGAGCTGGGGAGCCTCTCCAGGCGGCTGCGCTGAGCTGAAGCTGTGGCAGCATCAGGGCTCGGGACAGCTGCAGGTCCCAGGTGGAGAGCAGGAGGTGTCACCCCGTCTGCTGTGAGTTCTCCGAAGGCCTGGAGGAATGGACCAAGTCAGAGCTCTTGGTGGGGGCTGGGTTTTGTCACTTGGTTTGTTTGGGGGTTTGGGCCTTGTTGGTTAATATGAACAGAGGTTGGGGTTATTCAGGGAGGATGTCCTGTCCCTGCTTTCCCAAAACTGTCCTCTTGCCCTGACACAATGATGCTTTCCCTGCCTCACTGCCACCCTCAGAGGCTTCTCCCATCCCTTTGGATCAGGCTCCCTCTGTGCTCCATATCATGTGTGCGCTGAGAGTGCAAAGAAAGCCAACAATTGCCTGGGATTAATTTTTAGCGAAACTTACTACTTTTATTTTTTAAAATTTATTTTAAAAATAAAAACACTCAGAGGAAAATTTCCCTTTTAAAAAACAAACAGACCAGTTGTAAAGGAGTTAAAACAATTTATTTCAAAGCAAATGGAATACCAAAAGCTTGATAGGTGACACCTGTGACTGGACTATTATGGAATAGGTTTATAGCTGTTTAGAAAGAGCAAGCAAGAATAAAATAATTAGTTTGGTGTGACCATGAATAAATTTTTAAAATATATATATTGTTTTTATTCTGACAGGACATAGGATAAAGTCTCTACTTAGCAAGGAAAATGAAAGAAGCAGCCTGGGACACACAAGAGGTCTGCTACAGGTCATCTAACAAGCAGCATTAGGTATAGAAATTTAATTTATTTTCTTAAAAAAAAAAATTAAGCCATTAGCTGAAGACTTTGGTAGCCTTTTCCTTTCCCAGCACAAAGCTATGAAACAGGCAAGAGATTAAAGAGCTACTTGGGATATGATGGGAATGATTTTCTGCAAAGTTAAAGGGAAGAGGGAGGTTCGGAGGATGGGTAGCTCTCAGAAGAAACAGTATTAAAAGCACACACACATGCTCTGCCAGTGCGGAGGAAGCATAGCAGGAGAGCAACTTGGCTCTGCTAGGAGCTATGAAACAGCCTGAAACTTGAGAAGAATAGAAAAATAGGACATAGGGTAAGTTATTCAGGAGAAGCGTGATGGAAGAGCATGAATTTATAAGGGTAAAATCAAAGGCCAAAGACACAAAACAGGCCCAGAGAACAGCGATACTACCAGGAAATTATGTGAATTATTACATTAGCAAGACAACAGAGATCACTTCTCAGTGGGAAGGGAGCAGGTAGCCCAGAGGAGTGGAGCAATTCATGCTACTTTGCACTGAAAAGTAACACAGGTAGGACGTGGATGGGCAGAAGAATAACACCCAGGGAAAAGGTAAAAGAGCCAAGATGACACCAGAAGAGAACAAGCCATAGAGTACCCTGGAAAGGTAGAAAATTCCTGAAAGCTTGTTTAACTGGTTAGACATGAGGAAATGCACCCAGAGTGCTCATCAGCCTATGGGAGAATGTGTCAGAATGACCAGAAATTTTTGTTGAGCACTTGGAGAAAAAAATAACAGTGGATAATGGGAAAATGGAAGAGCAAAAGGGTCCTTAAAAAAATTACTTAAATGTCCAATGATAACAGAACAAGTGGCTTCAATTGCAATTCCTAGAAAAGCACTGGAACAAGTGATCTAATTATATGTGAACATTCAATAAGCAAACATGTTACAAGCAACCAACTTCACCAACTCATTAATAAAACTCACATCAAATCAATCTAATTTTTAACACATTGCCATACCAGAATATAAAATCTGAGAGAGGCTTGTGGGCTTGGTTTGGGGAATTTTTGTGATCCCCTCCCCATTATTTTGGGTTTGAGCTGGTTTTTTTTTTTTCACATCCAGTTAGGTTTGGAAAGGAGAAATAATTGGTCGCTAAGTGAAACAGAGCAACCTCGGGGGACTTTGGTAATACAGGAGCTTAATAATGTGCCATGAAATGAGATCTCTTTAAACGTTTCTCTTGATTTGTGTATTTTACAGTCACTGCTTTGTATGTCTGGCCATCCAGATCGCTGGAGCTGGCTCCCCACCATAACACAGGTGCTACAAAGTATTTCTTTAAACAGCACAGTAAGAATAAGGTTTACAAGGAAACCTGGGGTTCACAAACGCCAGATGAATGTAAATACACATTTCTGTGTGCACATGAAAGCATACTGCAGTAGCATCCAGAGCTGTTTTAAAAATAATTATGTGCATTAGTCATGGGGTTGAGCAAGGAAAGGTTTTATAAAGGCAGAGTTGTCAGCCTCCATCCACACGCAGCCGAGTGTGGGGAGGTGCAGGCAGAGATCTAATATGTGAAACCAGCAGATAAATACCTTACACCACTCAGCAACAAAAATTAAGTGGTGAACCATACAACATACATGAATTATCACCCCACATGGATAGGGGGGTCTTCAAGGACAGGGGCACAGCGTGTCAGCCCCTGGGGCAGGGGATGGCGAAGAGATTCTCAGTGCTGCAGCTGCCTAAGGACAGACATGTAGGCCTAGGGAAGTTCTGGTGAGAGGCAGGAGACTGAGAGATTTCAGGGATCCACAGGAGAAACCTAGTGGGTGGCTGAAACTTTTCACTGTGAGGGAAAGCAGCCAGCTTCCAGGCCATGGTACCAGGCTGGGCAGGCATAGTACGAGTGGCAGCTGACCTGAGTAGGAGTCTCGCTTGCAATAAGGGATGGGGACATAACAGAAGAAGATGGGAACACCTGGAAATTGTGGACTGTGTTCAGAAATCTGGGTAATTGAAAGCTGTCAAGACACAAAAAATCATTGGTTAGATTCCTCTCCTCATTGGGTTGGCTCAATGAACGTCATCTAAATAAACCAAACAACTGACGACCACTTTTTCACTGGTCACTGAAAAAACCCAACAAACTAACTTCAACTCTCCAATTGTTCCAATCCCAATAAATAAGAGAAAAGTAACCAACCTTTTCAACAAAAACTCTAAATTTTCCCCTTTTCCTTTAGCAACCTCCTACAACACATGAACATAACTAGTGGCTGCATTGCAGACACCATCTGTTCCAGCACAACAGCAACTCACCCACTTCTACCCACTCAGCATGACCAGAATTTAGCAGTGCATGCTGCATGTGCAGGGGAGGCACATGTGTTGTGAGTGGTGGAGGAGAGCAAACTAGGATAAGGAAGGGACAATCACTGCTAGAGGGGGAGCAGAGTGCAGCTCTGCAATGAATCCTTCTTTTTGAGAGGATAGCGAGTTGGCCACACTCAAGAAGGGTGAGAAAAATTCATCCTGGGAGAACCAAATGTTTCACCATCTTGTAAACTGCCTAGTCCTGATGCAGCCATCCAAACCTATCCCTTCCTTGCCACCAGCCACAGATAGCAAGCCAATCATTTTTAGTATGAAAATCCTCTACTACAGTACTCCACAGAGTATTTTTCCACGGGTGGGGCACCCCATGGAATATGGGTAAATCATTCTGCTAGTTAGCCTGGGAATTCTGGCATCAGCCATGGCACGGGCAGAGGACTACAACTTGGCCCTCAAATTCTCTTCCCTCATCCAACAGTTTTGCTCTGTGGCCATGAGATTCTGCACCTGACCTTGGGAGAGAGATACAAATAACTGCATCTCACAGGACTGCAAAACAAACTTTGCTTGGCAACAAGACACTTACAGTACCTCCTCTCTGGGGAGCTACACAAAAATGTATCCTCTTCTGCTGAACTTCAGCTCTTGCTACTTCCCCCCCACACACCCCCAATAGGGAATGCATGAAATCTACCAAGACCTTTTCCTGTTAGAATTTTAAACAATTAGCACTATTCCAACGAGGAGCAATTTCTATGAAGCAATAAAACACAGTGAGAACAAGATTTTGCCCAGGGTTTCAATCCTCTTTGCAGAAAGGGCTCTGAACGGTGGGCTTCCTCTCAAGGCACACTGCCAGTGCTGTACTTCCAGTTTCTATGACTTTCTGCTTTCTTGCTTGCTATATTTAGATAATCCAGGTTCCATGCAGTGTCATTCACTTTGCACTTGGATGCTTCGGTAACTCCATCAGTTCACACAGCTCAACTTCTGCTCTTCAAATATCTGCTGAAATTATATATGCTTAATTCCTGTTATTGAGAAGTTATTAAAGAAAGGTAGTTAATTTTTCCCATATTTAACCCTTCTGGAAGGGGGATGTCACACCCCTGTTTCCTTATATACCATCACTTGGTTGACTGTGCATGTATAAACTGTTTTGTCTCTCATCTGAACTAACCCAAAAGCTCACTGGAAATGGGATTCCATTTGATAGTTATTTGATCAGCATCAAGCACCCCAAATGTATCAGATTATAAACTTGAATAATAATTGTCTTGATTAGGGCAAAAGTCATGATATATAAAGCAGTGCTTGAATATACACTGAATGTAATCATTGCTACATAGAGCATTTTATTTTCCTTATTCTCTCCCATCTAAACTCCCTTAAATACCAGGAAATCACTTTCCTAAGTCATTACCCTTAAAATAATCCTCAATCTACATTATCTTGTAATGACAAAAGAGTAAACAGTTTACACAGATGGCAATAAAGGAAGCAAGATTCAGTGTTACTTGAAGTAGTAAATTATGCATGTATTACATGAATCTACAAAAGCAAAATACTATGCATATAAATAATGAAACCAGGTTATACACAGATTTTTTTCAATAGTTTGAATCAAGTTTTTACTTTAGTACAAAAACTACTGTAGCATGCTAGGAAAACCCCACTCCTTATTTATACATGATTTATATTACCTGTATTGCCAGCTTCATTTCAGATTGACCCTTTTTAATGCTGTTTATGGTTGAGATGTCAAACTGAATGTATGTGTTCTCTGCCCATTTTTGGAGCTACTTTTACTATTCACTCATGTGTTCTCTTTTTCTATATATGTGCTCACATACACATCTATCTGTCTCTATACACCCCCTTCCTATCCTATCTTGATAGAGAGATAATATTTGAAAGTAATGCCATTTAAACAGATCTTTAGGACTCCTGTAAGAGCACTTGCCAAGGTGGAGTTTCTTAGTTACACAACTGAGGAGTTTCAAGCCAGGCCAGTTCTGAGCAATTGCTGCTGTAGAGGGTGAAGTTGAATAAGAGAGGCCAAACAGGAAAAAACCAGCATGACCTGCATCAGGCCATGGGAGAACAGATGACTTTGTAGGAGTGAAGAAACCTTCCCACTCCAAAGGGAGCTCAGACTGTCTGTGGCACTTCCTGCCACAGGGACTGAAGATGGAAAGTCTGTTTTCCTTAGTAAAAATCCAAGGGGAATGGGGAGGAGGAAGAAGCGTAGGAAGCTCCTTGTAAATGGTTGTCCTCCAGGCTTCTGCAGAAGGCCTAATAACACTTGGGATCTGTCGGTTTCCTGCACAGCATCTACGCTCTGTTCAGTCCTAACTTTCCTTCAGCTGGAAGTTCTATTTCTCCTCAGATCCTGCTTTACTTTCCAAAGTAGGGCAATTATTCACTGTACAAGAAAGAGCTCCTACAGAGGTGGCATTTTCCCAGCTGGGTGCCTGAGACAGCTTGAGACATTTGCCCATGTGCTGATATATCATTTGATAGAGCAGGCAGAGTTACTGAGGTAGCAGAGGTGCAATATCACAATACTGCAAGCTGTTCTCAGAGGACAAAACAACATATTCTATTCAAAATGGGAGTGTCCCCAGCAATACAATGGGAGATTTTCTTGTAATAGCGTTTCTAAAACTAAAAAAAAAGTCCAAAACAAAACAAAAACCCTGAAAACAAAACAAAAAAACAAAACAAAAAACCACCACAAAACAAACAAAAAATCAACCCAGCAGCACAGATGAAAAATATACAGCCCTAACTCTTCTGAAAAAAAAAAAAAAATTAACACTCACAACCAGTTGGGAGACAATAACAAGTAATTTCATAGGCAAAAGGTACTCCAGTTTTTAGCACTGCATCCTTATAGCCTTGGGGTGAGTTTATGAGGCTGTATCCCCTATCACCTGCTCTATGCCATACATGAGTCCTGTGCCTTTCTGTGTCTCTAAGCTGGGGCCGAGAGAAAGGGAAAAAAGCTGAGTGAATTCTTCAGCGAGGTTTTGTGTTCAAGGACTCTCAGACTCCCCCGCGCTCTCACTGCTGCAGAGAGGAGGAAGCATCTTCCTGCTTTCCCCCCAGCTCTCGGCTCCTTTTCTCAGGAGAGAGAGACGGAGAGTTAAACTTCTTTGCTTTTTAGCTAGCCTGCTAGCTGAGGCAAGAACTTTTCCTAGGACTGTGGCTTTTTCTTCTTCTCCTGGAACTGTTCAGCAGCACCAGGACATCACAGGGAGGCCCTACACCGTGGTCCAGAGGGGACCATGCCGCACCCCAGCTCCAGAGAGAGCGCAGAGCCACGCCTACAGAAGGGACTCTGAATCTAACCAGGTTTTCTCCACAGCGAGAGGTTTTATTATTTAACATTATTCAATTTTTTTCTTCCCTCTCGTGCCTACGTGCACCCTGGTTGTTAAATAAATAGATTTTTTTCACTTTCCTCCAAGGAATTTCTTTCCGAACCTGGTGTGGGAGGGGCTGCTGAAATCTGCCTTCTATTAGAGGGTACGTTCTTTTGAGAGAACATATTTTTCTCTTTCCTCCAAATTTCTCTCAAAGTAAGACACTTACACATATGTATTAGGGCTGCGCAAGTTGGCCCCTTTGAAGCCAGTGAGCTTATGCTAACTTGGAATCTGCGTAATTGAATGCAAAGCTAAAGAGCTACAAAACATTTCCATGACATTTGTATGAACATGCACGAGCAGAGTTATCCAGATCAGGGCTGAAGACTCATGCTCAAAAAGGACAAACTGCTTAGCAAGGAATAACATTTAGTATTTAAATGAGAATTTATCAGGTCTAAAAGAACAGGATGTTTGTACTGACACAGAAAGCTCCGAAGGCCAAAATTACACTTAAGCAGGAACAAACCCATTAGCAATCAGTATTCCTATTCCCACAGCACTCTGAGCTACATAAAAGTATACAGTGAGGTTTTTCACACACCTTTCTATCTTCTTATTACCATCTGATACCCCAGTTCACACCATCATTTGTGCCAGTGCAACCTGACTGTCCCTGAGCAATTAACCCTTGGGCTTGAGAGACAGCTAGTGCTGAGGAAACCTTTTCCTATCAGTGTCAATTATCTAATTTTTTAAACTGTAGCTGATGCCTGGATGAACTTAAAGGCTCCTGGTATAAATAATGTTGCATCTTTTGTGGATAGGTGCTAAACTCAATGAAACAGGAGAAGTAAATCAGAACACCTTTGCTTAAAAATAGAGTGTTGCAGGTATTTGAGCTTCTCAGTAGCAGTGTCAGGCCACAAAAGGCCACACATGAGTGTACAGAGCAGTCTGGTCTTCAATCATGCTCCAGCAGAATACTGGTACCCCTTATCCCTGAAGGTGGACCTAGGAATCTGAACTGGCTTGGAACCCAGAGATCAGAAGCAGTGACCCCAGTTTCCCCAGATGCCGTTCAGTTATTTTCACAGAGCTCATTTTAACAAATTATGAACGTCGAATTTTGCCATTCAGAATGAAGAAAACAGTTTTCTTAGCAGATTGGCTTTTGCACAAGCTACCTTTGCATATCTAATTTTTAGTACATGAAATCCAGTTTAATTACATTATACTAGGACTAAAAAAATAAAAAAACTTAATCCCAAATCAAGATGAAATCAGATATTGATAATTTTTATTATATTAGTTAAAATATTTTATTTTGTGTACTACAAGGAAGATAAGCTAAACTGAGTCATTGCTTGAAAATGTTTATATCACTGAACTATGGCATGAAAAAGCTATACAAGAAAATTATACATATACTGGTGAATGCCCTTTGACATTTATATTCCCAATTGTTACCAGTTCAAGCAGGACTGTTAAAAGTGACGTTCTCTTGCCTGTGACTGCTCATTTGGAGTCTTTTGAACTAGGTAAAGGCACTTCTGCCATACTCCTGGCTCCCTGGTGGAGCACCTCACTCCTCTGTGGGGTAGCTAGTCCCATAAGGATTTTAAAGGATTGCCTTTTATGGAGGAATGGAACCCCTTGAAGCTTTGCATTAACTCCAAAATCACATGTAACACTCAGCATGTTAAAGTCCTCTTCTCCCCTCTAGCAATCAGCTACGCAAGTCTTGCAATACAGCTACAAGCTTGGAGTTTACTTCTGCCTTATCTCCTCCAAAAGACCCTTCTGGACCCTATCCTGCTATCAGGCTGTGAAGATACATCTTTCCATAAAATGCTTCATTTGGATTTCCAGCAAAACCTTCATCTCGACAGCTCTCTATGTACCTGTAAGAGATTCCATCCTGCATGCATATCCCGTGTCCGAGCTCTCCAGACAGTTGGTTTGGCCTTGTGCTTCCTTTCACTGAGATTTTATTGAATTCATAACTTCATCATGAAGGGTGATTGGCCTCAAGCTTAAAAAGACTAATCACTAGGCAGAGCCACGCCTTGTAAACAGCAAAAAGTGCTGCCTAACAACCATCCCAGTTCTTAACAAAATCCCAAACATATTTTCAGGTCAATGCTCTATCCATCTGTTAGTGTTGAATTCAATGTGTTCTCTATTTTAAAACTTATAAACTTGCATTTTAATATGCATGTAAACAGAAGTAATTCAAGAACAGCATCACTGGGCTCTGATTTGTTGTGAAAACGTGACAACCACCATGGGGCAACAGCCGGTGTAGAAGATTACTCAGATGTGCCTGGTGAGTATCCTGAGAATCCGTGAAATCCCAAAAGGAAGGATAGGCTGCAGATTTCATACATAGGAGCAAAAAAGAAAATCTGCACTCAAACAATTGGTTACGTGGCCTTGCATGACATGACTGCAAAAGTGTATTCACCTAATTAATCAAGAGAATCCTCTTTCATAAAACTTGTTGCAAGTAAAATATTCCTAAGAATTTGTGACTTGCTTGGTTTAGTTTTTCTACTGTGTTTTTTATGAAAAAAATTACATGCTGTATCTATATGGACCAGACACTTCCCATAAAAGCTTGATTGCTTAGATAGAATTCAAGCTGCAAAAAGAAACCAGTGCTTTCATAGATAATTTCTTCCCTATCAAAAAAGTCAGAAATGTAATTCTTACTTGCTTTTTGAATAAGCCACAGTGAAACCTTATAGCCAAAAATGCTTTATTTCACCATTAGCTATATAACCAACCCACATAAAACGGTGGCTATATTTTTGTTCAAAACAGTTTCAAACCCCAAGAAAGCTGTACTGAAAACATTAACCAACACTTTATTCCTATAAAAATAAAAAAGAAAAATTATACATTCAAGAGGTGTCTACACTTTTAAACAATAAATTAAACTTTGTAATATCAACATCAATTTACATTTCAAATTATTTAAAAGAAAAGTACAGTGTAGGATACAAAATAATCTCTTTCCTTACCTTCCAAATACATCAAATACATTCTTTTATTCCTTTAATGCACTGGCATCTAAGATCTTAGAAGAAACTATAGAGTGCTACAGGAAAAGAAAAAAAAACCCATTTAAAAAACCCCAGCCAGAGTCCCTGAATGGATATTACCTTCCAAGATTTTGCTGACAAAACTCTCTGACAAAAATGCTATCTTAACTTACATGAAAATACAAACTTAGTGACTAGAATAGTGAAATCTTCAAAACTTGCAAAAAAACCCCAAACAACTTCGTCTTTCCCAACTGCTATGCAATTTATTCCAGTATTATAAACACATTTCCAAATCAGTTGTAATCAAGGTCAGTTTTAACCAATATATCATTTGTGAGAATGAATGGCAGGCAGATTTTTAAAGCTTTTATAGGACTGTCCCCATTATATACCTTGTATCTCTCCATTAAGGTTACACAATGAAGTGTGAAAACCTAAATAAATTTAGTGCTCACTGCACAGGTCACTGGAATGTAAGTATTGACACTTGTCATGTATTTTGCAAAGCTTGGATTAGAAATAGATTCACATTTGAGCACAAATGCTAATTCCCCACCTAATTCTACGGACAGCAATTTAATTTCTGCTAAACCCCAAGTTTTCAATCATGTATGCAAAGCTCTGAATTAGAAGGGCACTGATCAGGAGTAACTCAAGTGCTGCCATGCTCACCTGCTGCTTAACTGAAGCAAATGAAACCAACTGCAAGTAACATTGCTGGGCTGAGTTTTTTTTTTTTTTTTTTTTAATGAAGGGAGGGCTTCAATATTCCTGCAAACTCATACAGATATGCCTGATCTCACTTTGACCTAGACTGCTCAAGTTATTTAAGTACATCCCCACTAAGATCAATATAGGCTGTGGATTTACTCTGGAGGATTTCAGTCTCTTCTCTAAGCAAGGCAGCCCTTTCTCCTCACTCCTGAATCAGGATTGTGACTATCCCTTTGGAAGAAAGTTGACAAATAATCAGGCATTTGGGCTGATGATGTGCTTTCTGTGCTTTAGTGGCCATACTGCATGCTAGCTGAGAGCCAATTTGCTTTATTACAAGGTAAGATGCACCCACAGCTAAGAAGGTACTTATAGCAGCTAACCTTTTCATTTTTGCAGAAAAACTATTCTTTTTTCTGTTTAAAAGGTATGTTTTATATAGAATTTGGTAAATACTCATTCCTTATTTGAAGATTCAGACTTCAATTTTTTTTTTTTTTTAAGCATAAATTTTAGCTAGGTGCAAGACGACTTCTGGATGCTTGGGAGAGCAAGCTCCAAGGACTATTTACAAAGTGTTTATTCTGCAAAAGGCTGATAGGAGTATGATGCTACTCTGGCATAAGTTGGTAACTGATGTTAGGTAAGCAGTTTAACAAAGCATCTGCTTCCTCTTAAGCATGTCATTTATGTCTCAGAAAAAGACATCAAATGGAAACAGTCAAAATAGTTTCAAAGAGGAAAATATTTTTTTTTATGTTACTTAAGATCACAAAGCAGTAGATGAGGAAAACGTTCCACTTAAAATTACTGTCTAGGTGGGTTTGACAAAAATTAAATCCCATGGCCAACAGTATGAATCTTTACCAAAGAAATTGCTGCAAGCGAAATGGTGTTTTTAAAACACAGAAGTGTTCTGCAAGAGGAAAAAATATAATCTATTTCCCACTGCTACTTTATCTGCTAAAAGCATTTTCATGTTCACAATGTTTGATTTTTTTCTTTTAATTTCTAAGTTAAACCCAGGTCTTATCTGCCCTCGACAAAACATTTCTTTTTACATGCTTTTCTATATATCTTTGTGATTTCTACCACTGCAAGCAGCACTACTAAATTCCTCAGAAAGGAGATCAGTTGAGACTGGTCTGAACACCACATTGCCCCTTCAGCAGGTGAAAAAAAATCCTTTCTTAAGCAACAGTAACATCACTTTGCCTGTCTGAGACAAAGCCAGTTTTACAGTTGTAGGAAACCTCAATGTGATTTTATAAGGCAAAGCAATGACATTGCAGGAAACAAAATCATGAAAGCCAAGTAAACAGAAGTTGAACAGTTAACAGTAACCTGAAGTGTTTCACTAATGTCTATTAAAATAAATGCTTTAATATTTAAAATACGACTTTAATTAAAGGTTAACCTGAAGATAAGCCCAAAATAACACACAAACTAAGACTCTAATCCAAGTAGTCTGCAAGCAAATTAGGGAAGTCAATAAACCCACATTCTACTCTCCAGCCCCCTCTTGAGATGAATTTGCCTTAAAAAAAAAAAAATAAAAAAAAGGACAACAATAATTCCTGGTTTCTTGCAGTCCACACAATTTGTTTTCTTCGTAATATATTGATGCTCAACATTTGCTCTTTATATGAGTGGTAAGAAGGCTACTGTCACAGAGTTAGTCTGAGATGAAAAACAGTTAAATCTATTGGTATTATGTGCTACTTCTTCCATTTGATTCAGAGAAACTTACTTTTTTCTTTAGAATGACAGGTTTCAGTGATTGGAGATACTACTATTTGAAGCTTGTGCAGTGTTAAAGTACACTAAAACTAAATCATATTGCATTAGACTGCTATATTTAAACTGTTAATGTAAACTATGGTTAAAACAGTCATTTGAGATGGCTTAGCACTATCAGTGTCAGAACTTAAATGCAAGAAACCCATATAATCAAAACATTATTTTATACAATGAATTAATCATTCACTTGGCTTTCAACTGCCTTTGAACAAAATATTTAATGACAACTTTACCTTCTACATAGCTTCAATTAATAAATGCTTTTAACCAAGTAGACTGGTTGCAGGTTACTAATCAAAATATAAACATTTCCCAGCACGTTCTCTGGAAAGGCTGAAAGAGTAAAATAAACTTGTACTTAAATGCTACATTTCAGGATAAAAAATAAAGCCTTTATCAGTGAAATAACTACGTTTAAATTATAATTGACTGAATATGAACCATGTGCATCTATTTTCAACATTTACACATTTAGTCTAACACAAGACTATTGTCTACAGGGAAGAGCTTTTGTTGTAGAACAGTATCATACTATATTTGTAATAAAGCCAATGCATAGTTCATCAGATAGTTCAGAACTAGAGTTCCTTTGAAATACATATATATTTAACCAAGTACAAATTAGGAGGGAGAAAAGGAAAACCAACAGTTAAAAAACTGAGTGTATATGAAGACTTATTGCTGAATTCAAGGGTACATTTTGACTGCATACAAATAAGTATCAACACCTAAAAGACAGGATAATTGAAAGCAAACCCATGGGTTACATTTTTTTTTTTCTGCAAAACATCACCACTCTTCAAGGTTTGGTTGTATTTTAACGATTTGTATTTCATATATCTGGTTACACAAAAGGCATTCATGGTTTAGGGCACTGTTTTTCTTATTTTTATTAAACAGCAAGATCTGTCCCTTTCACCTCTGTCTCAGAAGTGTCCCCCTGTGATATTTCTGAAGACACGCTGAATAGACAGTTTAGTTACTTCCATATCAAATATAAAGCCACTAAGTTAAAATTTGTTTAATTCTGTAGTGTATTTCACAGTGATGAAAACCTTAAAGGGTTATTGCTCCCTCTTCCTCCACCACCACACCAGACATTTTGAATACTTATTTTCATGATCATGCCAGCACAGGAGAAATCAAGGCTAAACTGTTTATGAAGGTTATACACAATCTTGTCTTCACAGCATTTTCTGCCATTTGCCAATCGCTTGACAATTAAAATCTTTGTGGTCACGAGTTTTAACTCCCACCAAACCCCCCCCAAACTGATCAATTAAATCTATGTCTCCGTGATTTCTTAATTTTTGTGGAAACAAAAGCTGGCATTGAGATGTTAGCATAATATGCTTTCATTGCAAGATCAGATCTAAGGCATTCAGTACAAAGTCATCACACACTACAGAGAGAAGACAAAACCCCTTCAATTCTCCCCTATGGACCCTACAGGTACACGTGCAAAACCCAGCAAGACTGAAATAAAGATGGACACAATATACAAGATACTTGTGTAGTTAATATTTCCTCTAAGGTATTAAAAAAAAAAAAAAAATCTTATAGAGCTTACTATTTATATAGCTTTGAGTGGCCAGCAATTTCAAACAAGCTATTAAAATCCAAGAGCTCCCCAATGGTATTACCAAACCCATCCAAGTTTACCAGAACAAGAGCAGCATTTGTTGTCACAATATGACCATCATCACTTAAATGCACGCATACTAACCTAAGTCAAGCCTATACCATGTATCTTGAGACTGGAGTTACATGTGGAATACATTTACAGTGCTTTGGTAAGTACATACTCAACAAGAAGAACCATAAATAGCAATTGGAATACAGGAATAACCTTGAACACAAAGAAACCATGAGTACTTCCATGAAAGACACGGATGTCACAAACATGCTCTAAATATTTTCTTTCAATTTATTTTCTTGCCTTTTTTCACTTCTTGACAAACAATTAAATGCAAGTCATGCCAACTGCAAGGGATGACTCTGAGACCTGGGCAGAAGAAAACTTTAAAAAAAAAAAAAAAAAAATTTAACAGACAGGCGCACACATAACAAAGAGGACACTTCTGTTACCCTTCCAGAAGACATACATTCTTTACTGCCCACTACTTCTTTCACAGGAAAGAGCCATTAGATTTTCTTGCTGATCAATATTCTACCAGCAGCTAGCAGCCTGCACTTGTGCAACACATTTCCACACGGATTTTTCAAAGAAGCTTCCCAAGTAATACATGCATGTCCACTATCGTTTTACATTTGGATTCACAGACAGATTGAGCTACCTGATGCAATTTAACGAGGTAAGAGCAAACCAGAGCTATGCTCTTTTGCCTTCTAATCTGTGCCTGACCAAGCAAGATGACATTGATCCAAAATATTACAAAAAACTTCAGTCAAAGTGAAATTTGGAATGCAGTATAAAAGGATGAGCACAAACCTATTCATCCTTTAACCTAACAAAGCCAAGAAGCTTTCTATGTTGCCAATTACCCTGCAAATCCCAATTAAAACTCTTTTGATCAATAAATAGTAACCAGGTATCTTCTTCAGCTATAGCTAATAATGTAATCTTGGAGAAAGGACCAAGCCTACAAAAGACAAGACAGAAATTTAGCTCATCCTACATTCACTTTCTAGTTATCTCCTGGGGAAAAAAAAAACCATAATCTTCCAGTAACATGAGAGATGCATATTGTACAGCTGTGATAGTTTCTATAATGAAACTCCAGCTATAAATGATAATATCCACAATACAAACCATAATTCTAAAATACATCTGAATATGTGTGTGCATATATATCTCTCTGAAAAAAAATTATCTAATTTTCTCTTTTATACATATAAACATCTGGCTAATATGCCCCATAAATTTTTTTCCTTATTTAGGACTAATTTTTTAAATAACAGGGTTTTAAACAGTCCCTTAGAATATTTTTAAACACTATTAAAAAATTAATAACTATCTCAGATTAATCAAAAAGCACACACAAAATAATTTAACATTATACAAATGTGGTTATATTGTTCAGAAAGTCCAATTCTCCCATCTGAAATGAAATAGAGACCAGTGTACCTTAGGGTGAATTATTCATCAATGTACAAATTCATTCTCTCTTTCCATGTAAATCTTCAGGTGAATTTAGCTGCATTTCCGTATAAGCAAGAAACACAGTAAATCTGCAGAACTCTTGCAAAAGGGAGTCGAGTTTTGCTGGATAAGAGTGCTTTTTCTGGAGGGCAGCAAGTCAACATTTTATCACCATCTGAACACTAGCAACACCTGTGCCCTTGTAAGCTTCACACCTTGAAATAGCAGCAACATATTTGATGGGTTCAGTAGTAATTTTTCTTCCAGTATTGGATTAGACTACTTTGCATATACAGTAAGTCAAAAGTCTAGTACTTGTGTGCAACATTAATCCACATTTACATCCGAAAACTCATAAATACACATGGAAACAAACATGACAGAATTAAACCTCGTTTTAAGTTAAAATGTTTTCAGTCCACATACAGAAACAGCAGTGATAAGTATAAAGGAGATGAACAGCAGAAACAGAAGAAAAAGGGTGCAATAACTAAAACTGTAAGAAGTAGGTCACTGTCAAAAGGGCAAGTTGCTACTAAAATTGATCAACAGAAGATGTAGACTGTACCATCTGCATAAAATGCCTAAATGCAGCATTATTTTCACATCACATACAGTAGATGTGATTTCTAAGCAGCATATTATAACAGCTGGCATACTCACTAATAGATTTACGGTAACTGAATACTAAATTTCTCCAGCTCAATGTACAGTAGTTATGCATTAGCCTTTAAAGCTCTTTGTCAGCCTTTTAGTCAAGGTTACATTTCCATGGATATTTAGTATCCCAATCAGAATGTTACAAATATTCACCTTCAATGAACTTTCATACAATACAAATATATTAAATACCTTCTTAAGCTGAATCATTTCAATAGGAGTTTTCTTTTTCTTATATCAAAGGAAACACAAGGAACTTTGTAACTTCCAAAGTAAAGGGTGTTTTAAGGCAGTAAAAGATATGTGTGTTAAGGTTTCCATGATTGTTTATGGTTGTCTATGTGAATAAAGCATATTACACACAATTGCTGTCATATATTTATCTATGTGACTTTGTTATACTGTACATGATTTAACAAACTTCTTGAGAAATTTAAAGTGCCACAGTTCAAATGTGCTCCTCTGTCTTTTCATGGGCTTCTAGTCCATTCTAGTTGCTTTCAGAAATGAGCCCTTGCTTTACTTAAAGAGCAGGTTTTTTAGGCGAAAAAATAATTCATCCTTCACTGCTGTGCTAACTGGAATCCAGTGGTCGAACCAATCCTTCTTTGTAAACACGAAGAATAGCTTCACAAACAAATTTGTATTGACTCTGTGTAGGAAAGAAAACACAAAAACATTTATGGATGTTCAGTTAAACTGCTGATTAGACAGTACTATTGAATAGGACTTACAGTCCCACAGCTTCCTTTTTTCCTGAGCAATGACAGGAGAGGAGATACAAGGATGGGAGGAGAAAATCCTACTCTCCTGTCTGTGTTCACAGTAAACAAAGCTGACATTTACTCTTCCTTGAAGGACAAGCCATAAAAATCACACACCAAGGAAAACACAGTCCCCAACATTAAAAGAATATGTCCTTAATTTTCAGGGAATGGGAATTATTTGTAAAAACTATGTGTAACTTTCTGACTAAGTTTAACTTCATATTTACCTTCTTTATACATCTTATCTATTGTGGGGGTTTTTTGGTAGTTATCTGATTATTATGAGTATTCTGAGCTTGCCAATGCTGCAGCTACATATTACTGGGCACATTTAAGTTACGTGACCAAGATCTCATTTAAAGTTACCATATAGGATATATAGGTGCTACTACCTAACCGAAACCCTTTACTTTTTTTTCCAAACCACCTACAGTACTGCAGGCGGAGTCACTTTATTTTCAATTTTTGATCAGACCACATATCTCCTTTTGTAACAGAAGGGGATCAAATTAATATTTTTGAAGATCAGCAGCCACATTAATTCTTCTCTCAGCCAACATTTTGATCTCAATTAGATCTTAAAGTCTTCACAAATAAGAGTTTCTTTTCTGCATTATACTATTACAAGGATTATTTCTTCCACGACTTTGTGATGTAACTATTTGTTAAGAGCAATTAGCCTGCAAGCCTCTTCCTAAAAAGTGATACAAGGAAATATTACCAATAGGACTAGTGCAGAACTAAAAAATCCAGGTAGACTGAATAAATTTTTATGACTAACACAATCCTGAGAACACAAGATGATTGAAATTTAAAAGAACTTGCAACGATCAAAGCATGCTCACTTCTTCTGTTAAAGTACTATTGCCAGAACCCCCCAAATGAACACTTTTCTCCAAAGTTCCATGTCATATATTCAGTTAAGCACAGCTTCACATTTTTTAAATCCCTTTTTTCATCTTTGAAATGTTCTCCCAGCTGCCCTTGTATTGTCAGCTCCCATCAACTCTTCAGAAGCATTTGGAAACACTCTCCCACCATCTCCCAAAGGGCAGGGCTAAAAGATAACATTTGACTGCGAAGGGCCTTAGATTGCCTTTAAATAACAGCAGTTAGGAATGTTCTTCTTGACCATAACATAACACATTTTCCTTGAAGTACAGAAAAACTTGAAGGGAAATGGGAAGGTGGAAATGTTTTCTGCATCTCGATTTCCTGGCTTTACTTGCAACCTTTCAGTCAATTACTCCCACCTTCAATATCACTTCGTTCTTATTTCTTAATTACCTTGACTTTTCTCTTCATTGTTATTGTCATTTCCATATTTCTACTGCCTGAGCAAGCCAGGTGTGGTATTTAGCTCTCTGTTCAATACTTCTGTTAACTTGTGTGATCAAGTTACTGAACAAATAAAAGAATGAGCACTTTAGCATTGCTTCCTCTGACTCAATCTCTGACTACTTGTTTCCTTTGCTCTTATCTGTTGCATGTATTCTTACTGCTCACTCGGCTGGTAGCTACTTCTATTATGTATATCCTAAGCACTATTCTGCACTGTTTAGATATCTAATTTCTCTTTATTGGAACATAATGGTTAATCTTTCTTTTTTTAATGAAAGGCCATACAGTTCCACCAACTTTGTTATAGCTTCATCATTTTGGTTGAAGCTTTTGTTTTGCTGTTCCTGGTAACCAAATTACTGGTCCTTGAGAAACTACAGCTTTCACATGATTAACAACAGACACTAAACTGACCAGATAATAGCTCTGATGGCTCCATTCTTCTTGAGTATGCCCTGCCTGATATTAACTGACAACATTCATCTGGCAAATTGTATCACCTTAGAACTGGAGCACACACACAATCCCCACAAGGCAGCTGAACATGCTTTAGGCAAGGCTATTAAAACTGAACGGTCCCTTTATTACAACTGAGTAATCTCTAATGGTTTCTCCCAGAAACCCTAAGTGGGATATCAAATATGAGCAGTGAGGCTAGCTGGAATTCAGGCATGGGAATGCGATAGAGCACCCGGGAGAGATCGAAATATTAACATGCAGTTCTCTGGTGTTCTTTTCTCACAGTTGAGTGCCTGCTTCTGTGTCTCATTTACAGCACAGTATGCCAATTTTGCTCACTGGCTTTTCACAACAATATCTGCCTACTTCAGAAACAACAAGTGAATTTAGTTTCACAGTATTGCTGCTACAGATCATCCCTCTCCTGATTGTCCTGACAGCAAACTGTGTAACACAGCAAGCAAGTTAAAGAATCCTATTTTATATATTCGTTTTCCACACCGGGGGTCTGACTGTAGCTGTATTTATTACTATTCTCTGTATTCTTCAGTTATGTCAAAGTGTGGAGTGAAAGGATAGTTCTGGCTGATTTCTCTCATAACAAAAGGGACTCGATCTCCTGGCAAGCCGAAGTTTACGTCAGGTTTTTACATCTGATTCTCAAGAAGAGGACCACCTCTAGAATGTTGAAGCTTGAACTTGCTTAGGTAATTTTAGAAACAGAGGGGTGTAGACAGGTGCAACTCCAGAAGTTAGCACTCAGCTTCCTAAAACTTGAAGCTAGTGTTCTTCATCTCATGACAACTTTTGTCATCAGCTCAGCTTCCACTTCAGCAAGGAACAGGCAGGGGACCCTTCAAACAACTCCCTTGTCAACCATACAGTCCTGACCCTCTGAGTGCACTCCTGCTGCAGTGAACACCAGTCCCAGCAGCGTGCACAGACAAGCTCTGCTCGCTGGGTACTCCAGTGGTACACAGGCAGCTGGAGATCCTGACACTTTTATGCCCTTTGCTGATGCAAGATTTCCCCCACATCTAGTCATAATGCTAATTCCTGCAGTCATGAACCTGTTAATGAATAGGATTTGTCTTCTTAAGTTACTTGTCTGTTATCAAATGGATTTGATTTCAATGCATTTCAGGCATTTTCTTTGGAAGATGAGACAGAAATGCCTAATTTAACTGTTGGCTTTCTGTGTCTAAACCCCCTTACTTTCATTGCTCATAGGGCATTTAGCTCACCAAGATAACCCACACTTCGAATTCTTGTCATCCAGCCTCTCCTAAAGAAAGAACAATCTCTCATCCTTCATCCTTGGTCTCTAATGTCAATATGATCATTTCCAAAGCTGACACAAAATTGCCCTCATGATCCCAAGCTGTCTTTGAGCCACTTTCATCTTAAAATCACTGTTTACTTTCATGTTTCAGTTACTGATGCTACACAACTTCCCCTTTGTTTTTTCAAACTGGCTAGTGGCAAGATTAAAAAAAAATCCATAATAGGTTCTTAGAGAATTTCTACTCTAAATTTACCTATTGAAAAGCCACTTTCTGCTCTTCAAACCAGGCCACAAACACTTTGATTTTACCTTCAACTTAACAACTTTCTATAATATTCTCTTCTAGAATGAGAAGCAAAAATTTATTCTAGCTTCTTGCATAGAATTTAGACAAAGGACCGTGAACAGATGATCAGTACAAGTCTGACTTTGGGCATTCTAACTACTTGCAATGCAGAGAAATTACTTATCTTTTCATGGCAGGATAAGAAATATTTACAAATTAGATAAATACACACCTCACAAGCAAAGCAGCCTTTGCCACCACGCTACATTATGCTAAAGTTATGAAGTTTGAAATATAATGGCAACTGAAGATTCATATTACTAGATCCTTTAATATAATTTTGGACCTGTTTTATAACTTGACAAGTGCAGTATATATGCAGAAAATGATGCTTTCTCTCCATCACTTACTGATGTTTGCACCATCATAGCTCGCTGGTCTCGCATTTTCCGTACAATATCCAGTGGATAAACAGGTTGGTTCCTTTCAATTAAGCACATGGCTGTTTCCATAGTGACCAATACACCAGTGCGACCGATTCCTGCACTGTGAAATGCAACGGGAAAATAGTCTGTAAAATTAGGTTTTTCCAATGCACCAGATTCATATCATAGTCTTAATATAAGATGCTAAACAGCCTTCCAAATTACAGGAAGACCCTAGAAAAATTCAAAGAGAGTGCAAAGTTTATTTTTGCAGCAACTTCAGTAATATTTTCTGGCAATTACTAAAAATAAAATATTTTTTAAATATAAATAAAACTAAACCTCACTTAAAGTAAATGCATTTTAAAACAATTATAACTGCTCAAACTGTACTGGTTTGGTATTTTTGTCTTAAAAAAGGTAAGATCTAAGTGACTGCTTTTATGACATACACTTGAATAGCAGGAAAAAAATTTTGCAGTACCATTCAAAATGAGATTACAACAATGGCAGAGGATAAAAACCAGAGAAGAAATTAAATTGCAGATTATCAGATCTGTGATAATTATGTGACTAAGCCATTACACCAAAAGGTTGCAGGAGAAAGGGAGACAAAGTAAAGTCTTCCTTTAGATATAACATCAGTGTTTCTGTCTTCAGCAGTAAATGCTTGTATTGTACAGTTTAAAATTTTCATCTAATTCATGGAATCTCCTGTCTTGCAGACAAACTTTTCACATCAAATGCTTATTCTAAGGCTGAAGCAGATCTATAATCAGAACTTTAAAACACAAGTACCTGCAGTGTACAAGAACAGGCTCATTCTTTACTCTCTTTGGCCTCATACATGTCACAAATTCCAAGAAGTCCATGGAGTCATCAGGAACGCCATGATCAGGCCAAGCTACGTACTGGAGATGGGTGACGGTGTGTTGTTGTTCTGTCTAAAATACAGGAACGTTTTCAAAAAATGTCCAGTGTTATGACTCCTATATTAATGTTTACTAGATGCAAGTCCTATTTTTCAGTGTTTTCTGCAGATGTGATAAGAGGTAGATGGTGTAGAAAATGTTTGTGATTGTAAAATTCAGTGTGAAGTATAGACATGCAATTCTTGAAAGAATTCATAAGGCATAGCATTTTCGAAATAAATGGTATCAAGTTTAACTTCTGCAATCCAAACATTTTAATTTTTTTTTTGATTTGTTGACTGTTGACCTGTTATACTGTGACATCATTGATTCACCTGAGGGAAAATGCTACAAGACATAAGCATAGTAGTACTATAAAATAGTCTAGAACTGGTTGGAAGAAACAACTGAGAAGAGCAGAACTATTGAGAATCATACCAATATAACAGAGGTTTAGGGCTATACTATTTATTGTAAATATGTCTGTGCACACTTACAGATTCAGCTATAATAAAGTTGCCTGCAACGCTTGCTAAATCTGGTTTCTGTTAGAAAACAATATTTATACACATCATTCATACATACATGCTCATTGTACATATATGAATGACACCTGTACGATCCACAGGAGGATACGTTTCTGTATGGAAGCCATGTAATTAGTTAAAAGGTTCTGTTGCACAAAGAGTTCTTTTTTAGAATCAATTATACATAAAAACCCCACAGTTTTACAGAAGTTCTTTCCATTTAGCTTTTTGTTAACTTTGATTATGAAATCACTCAATCATCTTTGCATTCAGATTGGGCTCAACTGATATGTCACAGATGTAACTAATGATTAAGGTGGGATGGAAAAGGCCTAAGATGCTCGTGAGCTCTGCTGCATCATGCAGAGAGGATCTCACTCTTTACAAGCTGAGACAAGTCTTCATGTTTTGCAATAGTTAAGCTGTTACTTGCATTTAATTTATGTCCATTACCAGGCTTAACATTTGACACCCCACTGAAATAAAACTCTCCTTTAGCACTGGATTAGTCTATAAAAGCTGGCCTTTCCCTAGTGGTCCACACAGGAATGTTTTTGTGATGCTGGTGACTTTAAAATGTTTTTCCCCTTTTCTTTTATGCTCACAACTGCTGAAATACAGGACTTGTTTTAAGTGTCTTCAACTGCTTGTTTTCTCCTCCCACTTGAGGATGTTCCACTTCCAGGGAACGGGCTAGTAGGACACAAAAGATGGAATAGGTACTACCTATGTACTAAGTAGAGTCTTAGAAAATATATTTATTCCCATCAAAGCAATTGCAGAAATTTACAATTGCCCACAGGGACAAAAAGAAAAACGGCACAGCTCATACTTTATTTCTTAAAGGCAGAACCTGAGCAATCAATAATTAAAAGGTCCAGCATAAGGCCCATGTGGACAATGTAATTTAACATTAATGACCAAGCTCGCAGTAATACAAATTGCATTGGGATCTATCATCCACGTCATCAAAAGTTGCACAGTGATCAGGATCTCTGCAGGGAAAAGCATGCACGGCCTTTTCCTATCCAGCTCTGCTGAGAAGAAAAAGTTGACCTTGATCAAATAATTACTGCTCACACTTTTCTGAAATGCCACAGATTGAAAAAAATACCAAAACATGTCTAGAAAATGTCATTAAAAGTCCTCCTTTGAAAATCTGCACATGCTTAATCAGAACCTCTTAAAAAGGGAAATGAGATAAAGCAGCAATTACATGTAATAGTTTGAGCTGATTCTCTTAAATCAGAGAAGCTTGAATTACAGCATCCCGGTGAAACAAAGACTTGATTAATTTGAAAATTATCCAAGACTGAGCATCCAGTTGTCTTCCATGTGCTTTGAGAACTTAAAGCTATACATCATGGACAAGTGCCAGTGGCACACCTGAGAAACACTGACAGTGATCTGTAGAAGCAACAAGTCATTTTACAAGCTGTGAACAAAGGAAAGAATTAACTTGGTTTTTACTTACCAGTACTTCAGGCTCAAATACAGTGAGTTGCATTTAGTTAAATAGTTTACAGACATTAAGTACAGAAAGCATGTTACATAAGACTTATTCAGAGTGAGAGAACATGTACTTAGTCCTCAGAGCTGCTGCTTTTGGTGTAAGCATTTTCAATTTCTGTTATGTGCCCTAATTATCCTTAGAGACCAATAGAGGTGTTTGTTAATTATTCCAGGTATGCCTCAAGCTTCAGTGTAGCTATCTAGTTATTTGTGGTTTAACATGATCAGTTTTGATTCTTTGATTTTCATTCTTTTGCTGAGCTCTTCTGAGATGATTCAAAATGCTGAAACTTGACTAATCTGCCACTTGCTTTTCAAAATGCACAAGTATTTTAAAACACTTTATGTTTTACTAGCAATTTAAACCTAATGTAAACAGTAAATATATTCATTTCTGTTTGAATTAGTTTTTCTATGTCTAAGCTTTTATGTTTCATGCAGAAAATATCAAAGCAGTACTCTGATGAAGTCCAGATTTTCTAAAGCTATTTTTAGCGGGGTTTTTGGCTTCTTTTAAAACATAATATCTTGAAGTCTAGTGAAAGTCAGTTTTTTAATTCAGAAAATGTCAGCCAAACAACACCAAATGGAAATAACTTACATTAAAAGACCATCACAGTTTCTAAAATCTAGCATTTGTAAATGAATAAAAATGCTAGAACTGTAGTTACTAGTTCCATAGTTAGTCCTACAGTACATGTTCTGTAAGCATATACATAATAAGCAATACTAATTTTTAAGCACTATTTCCCCCAGATCCTGCTCCTTTGTACAAACCTGGTAATGGAAAATAAGACGTGACTTCTCATTATAGTCAAGTTACTCATCAAACCACTATTCTCTGCAACTCAGTTTAAATCCTTTCCACAATTTTTTCATTTTGCACTGAGGTTTTCAATGACAGTCATCCTAATGACTGATAAATATATAATTTTTCTTCATAAAAATCTTATGATATAAAAATCTTTATCAGTCCTGTTTTATGAGTCTTAGGGAAAGTGAGACAGCAGGAGCTGCTTATGGCTTGGTTGATATTTTTGTGTAACTTGACCTTGTACACCTTGCTATTCCAAAATTATTTACATATTTTTTTTAAATTCATGTGGACTGATTTCAATGGAATTATTGTATTTGGTATTTCTCCAAATGAGTTTAAAAATTATGAATTCAAAAAAATTGGCCCAAGCCAACAGACTCCAGTGATACTTCAGGATTATGTAACTTGCCCAGTATATCGTCAGCCCTTTGGCCAACATTTAGCTTCTTCATGGCATTGACCCACATCTACTTAGTAAGGAGCTACAGAGGTCTAAGACATCATGTTTGTTCCCACCTATTTTTTATTGTGCTTCTGATAATGGTTATTGTCCTTACAGCAAAGTTGTTCAGCAAAAAAAACTCCAACAAAACTATGTACTTGTCCCTACCCCTCCTGTGCAAATTCATGACATCTAACTGCAGCAGCAGCTTCATTGTGCTTAAGCTAACATCCTAGATCTTGTTCAGAAGCACATGATCTTTTCCAGTAAGTCTGTCATTGGGGCTGAAACTCCTGACAAAGATTAGGGCTGTCACAGGTAATGCTTCAAATTGCTGCTCTAACATTTGTAATACAGCTGTACTGTCAAGACCTTCAGCCACAAAAATATCCCTTGTTCACCCTTCTGCAGTTTGCAGCCTTGCTTATTATAATTACATCAAAAGGCAAACTGCCTTGTTTCATTCTCTTTAAATGACAGACTCTCCCTGATTAATAAAACATTTGTGTGCTCTTCAGAAAATCAACACACAGAGCTTAGAATCATAATACTCGTATAGAAAGAAGGAAATTTAAACTTGAAATGTCAACCTTAATTCTTACTTTTCTTAAAAACCAAGCAATTGATTTTGCATTTCAATGTTTCAGTTAATGCCCTTTTTCATATAGGTCATAACATAATCTTCAATAATGAGAGAAAAAAAATCACAATGTAGAACTAAGTTAACCCTGGAATGGTCTTTTTATCTTCTGAGTGGGAAAAGGTGTGGTCTTTGCCAGTAAGCTTCACAAACATACCTTGAAAGCTGAGTCTGAATGATTGGGGTTAAAGCCCTGTTTCTAAAGAGTAGATACTCTGGCAAGTGGTATTTGGCATTTCTTGGACAACTGTTCACACATCATTAGGCTGCTGTACACACTTGCCATAATACTTCTAACTTACTTTTGTTCTTTGGCTACTTATGATTCAAAACCAGTGAGATTTAACGGCCAGTCATACATTGCAAGGCATTTATCTTAAAGGAAACTGAATGAAAAGTTGTTTCAGGCTTCTTATGCTATTTTGGCAAGGATTACAAAGAAATATGTATCTTGTTTTACAAAATAGTGCACTGTGTGATGAACTCTGCACTCATGCTACACAATTTCTTTCCTTTGGTCTGTTTGTTCTGGTCCTCGAAGTGTTCTGAAGATTTTTTTTTTAAATAAAAAGCCTCAATCAACCTCAAAAACCCCCAAACTTAGTGCCATAGTATAGCTTTCAATCTTGGTCTTGCAAAGAAAAGGCAGGAAATTAAACCTTTCTTCATTTTATGAGACTTACAAAGGTTACATATAATTTGAGTGACAGGGACTAAAACTTTGTGTACATATAGTTGTAGTACTACTTTTATAAGGTTAATTTCTTCTGTGCTGACATTCAAGTTTATCACTTCCAGATTATTTGGCCAAAATACAGAAAAAAATATGCTGCTCCCTGACTGGGTGGTTTCTCATACCTTAGGAACAGAAATACTGTAAACTGTCTTAACTGAAAGACCTTTAAGTACTGGCATCTGACATCTCACATGTTCATGACTGCAAAGGAAAACTTAATCACATTAAAACAAATTTGGATGCACTGTCAAGAGAATGTCAAGTTAAAAATGTATGAGACTAAAGGATTGGTCATCTTCCTGTAAGAACATTGATTCAATGTTCTGTTTCAAAACAGATATTGCCTTTTCCTTGCTTACTACTTACTATTACTACTAGCAATTCTGGTAACAGTAAAAGCCACTTAACTATACAGAAGTTTAAAAGACTGACTACAAATTAGCCTTTGGTCAGAATACAGTGATTTCTTACACATCTTAGGATAGTACAAACCCTTCATCTTTTTAAAAAATACCTGTGGCCATAGAATTTTGGAAAAGAGAGGAAGAAGAGAAACATATAAGAAATGCAGGTCAATTTAGAAACAAAAAACAAACTTCAACCACTGTAATTCAGGTTGTGGGAAGTCCAAATGTGACCTGAACACAGATTTCACAACACAAGATAACATGCTGTGTTTTGCCTTCTCTTTGCTTTCTAATTTACTACATGAAAGTATTAGGAGTTATGGAATATATGTACCTTTCATAAATTGAGCACATTTCAATTGAGATACATACGGATTTTTTTATTTTTTAAAATCTGACTGGAGACAATGAAAAGGAACTGGTGAGATTCTGCATCTTCTCTCAAAACAACTTTATTATGCTTCACTTCTTTATTAGCTGTTCTAGCTGCATGTGCCATTAACCAAGTGACCCATATTTCATCCTTGAAAGAGCAGAGTTACTAAGGAAAAAACTCTCATTATAAATCAAAGTACTTGTGAAGAGTCAGTGATTGCAAAACTATTTAGAAAAAAGCACTAAACTTCCTTATGATGCTCATTGCAGTACCTGTGCAGAATAATGTATTATAGAACTTAAAAAAAGTGTGGCTTTGAAGAAGTTCTGAAGAAATAATCATACCATGTTGATCAATTTAATATACACATATTCTATGTTAAAAAATGTGTATGTGTATATAGACACAGATACATATTCACACACAGAGATACACATTGTCACACACGAAGTCTTTATCTACTTATCTATAAATGTATTCATTCAGCTTGTTTGGGGATAATTAAAGGCAAGGGGCATTTACCTCAACATGTGTAATGACCATTTCTCTGACAACATAAGCAATGGTGCAGTCTTCAGAGTGGCATCTGACACGGAAGCAGCCATATTCCATTACATCTGGTGGGTTAGGCCAATACTGGTGACATTTGGTCTGTAAAGAAAATTATGAACATGTCAAGACTGCTGTATACAAGCCCTTCTATTTCCAGCCTTCCCTCCTATGTCGTGGTTCAGGGAATTCAAGGAGCAGTTTAAATTCTGTTCTGCTTTGCTGGTGAGATTTTTTTTCATCCAAACTGAAAAGTAAGGGGAAAAAATAGGCTAAATTCTCCATAAACTTCTGTTTTAGTGATTTATAATAAATATTCAGGTAAATTGGATGCATGATGCTTTGTCTGCTGCTTATCTGTAATTGTTAAAATGACTTCTCAAGGCATAATGTAGGAGAACAAAGATGGGTTTATTCTGTCTTAAGTAAAGAAGTGCAGGGGTTAAACTTGTAACTAACTTTAGCCAGGTAATAGCAGGCTACAGCAAAGGCAGAGCCACACCTTTCTTGGAATTGAACAAAGAAAGGACAAGAGGCAACTGTAAAGAAGCAATAAGGGAAATTCTGACTAGATGCTGGCAAAAAAATTCCACAAAGAAGAACAAGCACAGAAACAAGAAGCCCTATTAGAATGTGGAATCTCCAGCTGTGGAAACAATTAAAACAAAGCTGGTTTTGTCTGTAACTTTTAAATTGATACAGAGTAGCAAGAGCTGGAATTTTTGAAAAGTTAAAATTCCTTAATTTTACCTTTAATAAGGCTCAATTTTCAGAGGCTTGAAATCCAAATTATAACCATTAAGTCTGAAATTTTTGCTGTGGTAATTTATCTTATTACTTTCACCTTCAAATTTAAGCCAAAATAACGTATCCATTTCAAAAAAATGAACATTACTGTGGAGAACAAAAAAATCCTATCATACAAATCTTAACACCATTGGAAAGAGATGGGCTGGAATGTCAAACCTCCAGGGACTGGGAAAAGGTTTGGCATTTGCCAATGGGGATATTCTTGACAAGAACATACATCTTTTTCTATCCCTGAAAGTTCACCCACAAACTGGGCAAATCTAAATAATTTCTGAAAGCAAACTAACTCATAAGAAGTGTCTGGTGTGCAAAGGTACCAGCAGGAGGATTAGAAGCTATCAGCAATTGCCTTGAAGTTTCCAATTGACTGGATAAACTGAAGACTATCACTAATCTGTGTTTCTCCTCAATATGGGGAAATGAACACACCAATAAAATCAAAAGATGAAGGGAGCATTTATATGTCAGGTGATGTTCAATAATGTCTGTTTCCATAAGCAGCTGCATAATTTGACCACAGTTAGAACCTAATTGTTGCTTAATTGTCCTTCCTTACATCTCAATCTTTATGCTGTGTAAGACCTCAAATACTCATTCCCTTGCTTTCTAAAAACACTGGGTTTTGACTGGGATGCCAGATAAATTTCATAGTGTAGGACAGATCACATAGGAAATACAGATAAAGGCTGCAGTGAAGGCATACAGGAGTCACCACCTTCTCCACCTCTTAAAAAATCTCACTGTTGAGTTTTCGGCTTCTAAAACATCAAAACCAATACCTTCCCATTTAATCTAAAAACTTAATCTTTAAAAAGGACATGTTAAATCAAAATATACCACATTTTCACTGTACTATTCCAAAATTCAAGGAGAGACAGAATTTATGTAAACATAATTAAAAGAATTATCAGAACAATTCTAGGAAAGAACCTGGGATGTAAATAAAAAATAAGCAAGCTAAATTCTGTCCACCACTAGTAAATACCACAATGGCAGACTCCTTTTTACAGCTAGACTACAAGGTTTGCTCAACCCACTCAACGTTTACAGACATTGGCTGAATCTTTTGGAGAGAAACTACCACACAGAGGCCAACACTCAGGGAGAAGAATAACAGCAGTAATACCTGTCTGATCAGCACAACAGAGTGAATGCAGTGATTTCTGTTTATCAAACAGCTGGTTTGTTTGCAAAGCAGCATAACAAAAAGCAAGTTGAGGACTATCTGTTCCCTTTAAGTAATTCAGAAAGCCTGGCCTTCAGAAGAATGATTCAACAGAATAAGTTGGCCTCTTTTAGGGTTATTTAATCATAACAATGGAAAAAAAGTTCAAAGGTACAGTACATTTCTTCAGCATACAAAAAACCTAGGCACTTACTCGTCCTCGTTCGGTGAGAGTTGTTAACATGATGATCAGTGACAATTTGTGATCCCAGACTACTTGCCAGAAGTGTGCACATGTGTGTGGAAGAGGCCCCTGAGTAGCAATGTACCTGTTCACAATGCCAGCAGAAGGAATTTCCATCTACAGAGTGAAAGAAAAATCCTATGTTAAGTTCGCTCTCACTATTCAAGTGCTATTTTAACCCAGCATTTCATTCAAACAGGAAGTTTTGAGGGAAGATTAAGGCAAAAAGCTAAGTAATAAGACAATCAAGACCACAATTTGTTATGTGAAAAACTTTTAAATCATTAATTTAAAACAGATGTAAAGCACAGATTCTACAGTCCTTGATGCTGAACTATGAACAGAAGATTAATAGTGGAAATGTACTTGAAAACTTGAAACTGCAAAGTTTTCTAAATTTTCTTAAATATTTAGTAAGGAATGATGGCAGAGTATATACACCAAAGGTACATCAAAAGCTGTTTACTACCTGATACTAAACACAGGAAGTTAATTACTGACTCTGTGATTTAGGTGCTTAACTTATGTATCTGACACAAGTATGTACACATTTTCCCCTCTTTTCCCTGGCTCCCAGCCTACACTTGATTGATTAGGGAAGCCAAGGCTCTGGTTTATCTTCTGGATCCTTCATAGCATAGCTGATAGGCTGTAAGTGGTTCTAGAGGGAAAAAGGCTTAGTTTTATGGCGACAACCTCAGCATTTGAAGTATATGGAAAAATAAAACAATATTTACTGGTTAAAGGTTCTACACATTTCCATATGGTAGCACCCACTGTATATTAGGATGGTCACTTGTTTCACAAGAAACACTATCTTTTATATTATGAAACTTTACATTTACATTTACTTTACATTTACAAATCCCCAAAATTAAAACAAAATATCCTTATTCCCTAAAAAAGCCAAATTTTGTCTGCTTTAGTAATATAGTAAATGAGTAAATGCAGGTCTCTGTATGACTTACATTCACATAATTTGCATTAATGTAATCTTCATCTCCTTGCAATATTATCCTTGTGGCATCATCTGCACACACACACACAAGAAAGAGGGAATAAAATTAGCAATTAAGGGACATGCTTCCCCTCTATTAAGTTAAAAAAAAAAAAACAACTGAGGAATTGCAGAGACACAAACAGCAGAATACCAACCAGAATAAATTATCTTTTAGAAAAATAAAATGACCAATTATAGGACTTCAATTATATAATGAAATCTTTAATCAGCAAGTTCAATATAGCAGTTTTAAAAAGCAAAATAAGCAGAAACTGTACTTTAGACTCACAAGGTAGAACATCTTTGTATCTATTCTTGTCCATATTCTGAGGTACCTTTGCACATGTAACAGCCAATCCTGGTTTCTTTCTATAAAGTTGCTGCAAAGTAGAATGAAAAATTATAGGATTTTGAGGGATGTGATTATGCTATACACACACTAATTACATTCACACAAAAACACAGACTGAAAAAAATTTCCTTATTTTCTTTAATATTTTTCCTATCTTTCTCCAAAATTCACTTTAAAAGTTTTTGTATTTGACATGACAAGCATTTCTATTATTGCTAGTCCATCAGGATAGCTAGAAGAATTTCTAGGAAAAAAACAAAACCAAAACCAGCATGTGAGCATTATTGATATAAGCTGTTACTCTGCAAGTTTGCCTTTTGCTTATTAAACCGCAGACCAGAAGGACAACAGTGGTTGAGGGTGGAATGAAGGTGTAATGAATGGCATCAGAACAAAAAAATAGCTGCAGACTTATTTTCTGGAATGAACTATGATACAAAAATTTCAGAAAAATTTTTATTCTCTGGACTAAACCCATTCATTTCAATCCCGCAAGTACCTAAAAACCAAAAACTTCAATTTATCACAGTCTCTTAACATCTGACTTCTTTGCTTTTGGGCCAACGCTTATGTTGCAAACTTTATCTGGAGTAAATGTGGACACATGAAATTGGGTATGTACAATGTGTGTATTACCAAAATTTTGAAGTTGGTGTTAGGTTAATTGTTGGACTCTAAGATCTTAGAGTTCTTTTCAAACCCTAATGATTTATGCTTCTAAATACATCAAACAAGACAAAAAAAAAGGTACGGGGGAAAAAACAACAACAACAATAACAAAATACCAAGAACTGTAATTATACAACCATAGTTTTTGTATATATTAAATACATATGAAAGCACCTTGCAACTGGGTTATTAACCTGGCTGTGCCAGAGTTTTACATCCTTCACTGAACACTTACCAAAGAGCTCACTACATTTTACATGTTTAATGAAGATTTTGAATATTGTTCCATACATAAAACAGAATGAATCAAAGGGGCAGCTAAAATCTCCTACTTTCTGGTTGAGAGAAAAAGAGCAACAGACAAAAATATTTATTCTACTGAGATTTACTGGACTGTAAAACTCTGTATCACAGCTCACTGCATTTTTCAACTTACACAACATAAACAAGCCATGTAAGAACTTGATAATATACATCATGGAAAAGCTTCTATTTGTTATAAATCAAGTTCCACTTTACTTGAGCCAGGTTGCAATTTCTGCCTTTTTTAGGAAGACAAGGAAGAATAATTTAAAGTCAAGTAACCATTCCCGAGCCTCATTGTTGCCTGGCAAACAGTCAGTTGCTATTGACAGACTTCTTAAATTCTGATTAAAGGGAGAAAGATATTCTGGAAAAACTTGATTATTCACAGTCTACTGGCTAATTATTTACTATTTTACTAAAGTGAATGGAGAGTTTGAGAGTCACCAAAGCTGATGAGGACACACTGCCACTGCCTCTGGTTCCGAAGACCTCTAAACAATAAATTCAAAGTGAGAAGGCCACTAAATTGTCCTCTAGTTTATTAGATTTCAAAAAGGTTTTGCGCTTTTTCTGTAATATCCTTTTATAAACAGTGCCATAAAAAAGGGATAAAATACAGGATCAAATATCCTATGAATATCATAATATCATAGATCAGAATATCATAAAGGATCAAATATCCTATGAAGTTCACTACAGGAAATTTGTGAACAAATTTAGTCAACAAATTTGACAATTATGAAAGTATTGAAAGGTCAGTTCACATTTTTGAGCTACTGCTTCAATAGCCAACAGATCATTGCAATTGCTGCATTGCATCCAGTGCTGTGGATTTTGGAAAGCAATTATGGACCATTATCTACAATACCTTAAAAATAGGGGAATTTTAATTCTCAGAAATCCTGTAAAGAAAGCAACCTCACAAAAAGAGCGGTTATAGAATAAACAATACCACAAGTCTTCAGCCACTACCATTAAATTTCACAGCTTTAAAAAAAACAGTGAAGGAAAAAAATATCAAAAGGGGGAACAATTTTATTGCTGTTCTACAAGTTTTCAGTGACAGAAGGGGTTTCTCCAGAACTCAATGCCAGTTTTATAAATTATAATAAACTAGGGTTTATCCAGAGCTACTATAAATGTTTGAATCTACAACAGTAAAGCAACCACAAACCTACATACACTGCACTCCCTTGCCATTAGAGAAGCAGATGAATTATCCTTTGGAATTTCTTACATGAACACGGAAGGAACTAATTTAATAAAATATAAAACATTTTATTAGTTTTCTATGACATTCCTTGCTAACACAGTGAAGAACATAGAAAAAGAAATAAAGACTGACCTCTGTCAAAATCCCACTATTCTACTCAATAAATTAACAACTGCAGAAAAAATACTTATTTAGTGAACTTTGTGTACTTGAGCCAGAAACACATTAATTCAAACACATTTTTCTTCGCAGATGGTATTTTGTGTAAGACTGATAACTCATTCTTCCCTATTCTAAGTAGTGAAGTGTGAAACTGATGGGCAAGTCACATCATCACTTTCTTGAGATAAGACTGAACAGGAGGAATGACATTTACAATTAATTAAAACCCCTGCACTACACACTGGTTACAGCTATTGGTGTACACTAACAGCATTACAGAGTTGAGTATTTCCTACCTCAAACTGAATAAGGACAGTCCCACTTTCTAGCCCTCTTCTTAGCTGCTCCATAGACTCTTCCAGTGTATCACCACCATATTCAGAACAGACAGGAAGAATAGATTCCGGGACAGTGTGGGAGTCAGCTTCATCTTCAGATTTGGGTTCCACAAACTGTTTCACTACTGGAAGATGTGTACAAATTTATAATCCATTACATACAGCATTAATATGTTTTTTAACAGATATAAAAAATTACCAGCTTGAAATAACAACAGATTTTGCAAAACCTCAGGAAAGCAAATAGCAACACATTTAATTGCATTTCTTTTTGTACTATATTACTGTAGAAACTAGAAAATGTCTCTATGACCTTTCTGAAAGAAAACCTCAAAATGCCTGTTTATGAAGGCAAACAACTTGAATTCCAAGCACAAGTTTTCTGCAACCTTGTCTTACAGAATGAACTGCTAAATAGGCTAATGAAACACAACATCCACCATGGCAAAAAACAAGGGAGTTTTACCTAAAAAAAGCATAGACCATAATTATGGAATATCTGTACAAGAAACTTGTGTAAGTTTGGACCTCCAACATCAAAACAAATGCAAAAATCCTTACATCACACTCCTTTGCCATTAGAGAAGCCACAGAATTATCTTTTGCAATTTCTTTTGCTAACACTGAAGGAACTAACTAAAGTTAAAAAAAAATTATTAGTCCGTTTTCTACAACATTCCTTGCTAACACTGCAGAACATGACAAACATTAATGAAGTAATCTGCATGGCAGTTCTGTCCCTCTGAAAGTTATTGTACCACCAAACATGTCCAGCTGTGATCATTCTCTGCAGTGATGGGAACAGTTCATACCTGCCAAACTTCAGAAAACAAGGAGGTGTTCATACTCATGCCTATACAAAATGACTGGTTTAGGGCCACAGGTTATCTTTAGATAAAAGCAGATTTCTCTTATCTGCAAGTTGGAAGGGGACTAGAAAAGTTAAGGGAAAATTAAATGCTGCAAAAAGCTAGTGGAAAACAAAATAAAGAGCCCACCTGTCTTCCTAGAAACACAAGAAGTTTTAAATAAAGCCAAGGTTACCAAAGTATGTATCACTTAGGCTGTTTCATCCCTCATGTTTCCCAGTAATGCATAATCCCTTCAGATTTTTATGTCTTCATGTAATCAGAAACTCTGTAATTGTGGGTGCTACTGTCTTACCATACCTCTTAAGAAAAGCAAATAATAAATTAAGAGTTTCATATCATCTGAAAGATCTTGGGATCTACAGTTGTTTAAATATGGAGCAAGCAAAGCCAAGCTGGGTAAGTTCCCCATTTTTAAATATAGAGGCTTAAGACCCTGCATATTTCAAAGATTGTCTCCTCTTCGCAGGCAGCAGTTCTGTAAGCAGGCAGCACAGGTTTAACTCAGTATTGTCACAAAATGTCTACTGTAAGAATGAGGTGAGGAGCAGCTTATCTGACTTGTTTCAGCACATAATTGTTCAGGGGAACAGCCCATGAGTTTTTGCGAACCTGCAACTGGGGGGTTGCAAAATTGTGCTTTATTTACAAAAAAATCCCAACACTACACATCACCAAAAAAAAACTCTTTCAAGGGACTATTTATTCTCATAGATTTTTAGACCAAAAAATAAGAAGGAATTCTAACTTGCTATATTCTTTGTTGCAATGGTAAGAACCTGTATAGTTTGAACTACTTGTGTTACGAATTTGAATTTAGTGAGACCTACTTTTTGCACAGACCTATGCCAAGTGCACTGAGAACATGTTTATGCAAACAGAAGAGGGTATACCACCAAGCATAAGAGAAACAGTCTCAAAAACATTAGAAGTGAACAAAATTAGCCCAGTTACCTTTCCTCCTGACCAAAAGTGCAAGCTCTCTCGTGTGAGATTCTCTGCTGGCTTTTATGAACATGACCACCTGGTCATGCGTGTGCTCTGAGATATCTCGGCCATTAATTAATACTATCTGATCACCTTCATTCAGCTTTGGTATGCATTTATCAGCCTGTTTCAAGACCAAAGAAACACGTTAATGTCATCGCATCCAGTTGTGCAAGCAGGAATATAACAGGATATTAAGTACATCATGTAAGCAAAGTCTTCACAGTACTCCTGACAAAGTTTCATGTTTTGTATCAGAAGATCTATCAAAGGATTTGGCTCTAAAGCCCTCAGGCTTCAAAGCCTCTCCATGATGATAAGGAACAGTTCAAACAGCATATTGATAGCTATAAAAGGAATTCACATTAATCAGACAGCCATCATCAGATTGCTCTCCAAGATGTGTATTTTAGACTCCGAGCCTCAACAACCACTGAATTTCTGGAGGTGTTTTGGGCACATAAAATAATTCAGTTCACTTTTTATGCAGTGAACACTAAGAAGTCCAAACATGATTTTCGTGAACATGATTCAAGTAACATGACATTCCCCAGGCATGCAATTTTTAAATTTCAAAGAAGTCTTCACACATTTCATATCTTTGTTATTTTGTAGATTCTTTTTTATATTTAGATTAACTGCTGGACTCCAGGGTTTGTTCAGCTATTTTTCTGCCACAGTTCTCAGTATGCTTAGCCCTTTGTCCAGCACAAAGCAATTAAAGCTATGGCCAGAATATGATGATGATGCTACAGAGATGACTAAGGGACTAGAGCAGCTCTTGCATGAAGGAAGGCTCAGAGAGCTGGGAGTATTTAGCCTAGAGAAGAAAATGCTCAAGGGGATCTTGCAGTGCACATAAATACTTAAGGGAAAGGCACAGAGAAGATGAAGCCAAGCCCCCAGTGGTGCCCAGTGACAGGATCAGAGGCCAAGGGCTCAAACTGAAACACAGGGGGCTCCATATGAACACCAGGCTGCCCAGAGATATTGTGGAATCTCCCACCTTGGAGCACTCAAAAGCCACTTGGATATGGTCCTGGGCAACTGACTCTAGGTGACTCCTGAGCAGAGGGGATTGGACAAGATGATGTCCAAGTCTCTTCAACCTTCCCTGATTCTCTAATATGAATGTGCAGGATTCTACAACCTTTGAATATCAAGTAATGTAACAATTTTATTTCCATTGTTATCCTAATTTTTATTTTGTCTAGGAAGTCTTCAGCTACACAAGAGTGATATATAAACGCTTCATTGATTCATTGTATGAATGAGACATAGACATTTACTGGTTTTATGTTTTCATAGGCGTTCCCTGTGTTTCCTTAACAGCCAGCACAGGTTCCCTGAGCTTTATTCATCCAATATCATTAGCCCTACCAAACAAACATCACCAACCCCCTGAGTGTGAACAAGACATTAAAATTAGATCCTGATTATGCCTTGCACTGATGGCTCCTAGCATATTGATATTATCAACTAATAAATAAGAGATGGAAAGGAGAAATGATAATTTAAAAAATCAACAAGAAGGAAAATGCAAAATAAAAAAAAAAATCAGGCAAGACTATGAAGAAAATAAATTCGGAGTCATTTGTGCCAGAGAACAAAGTAAAAGGAAAGAAAATTTAAGACCTGTCTTAGTGCCACAAAACAGACAAAGAAGAAGAGAAAGAAACAAGAGAAAAGAAAGATGCATGCAAGAGGAAAACATCCCATCCAGAAAAGCTGACAAAAAATTGAAAGAAGAAATAGTTTTCCCCAACTTTTTCCACAGAAATAAGGAAAGAAAATAATATAGGACAGGCAAGATTGACAATGATTCATAAGAAATGTAAACAGAAAAAGAATGGGAATTAGGAACAGCCATGATATTCTTCAACAGTGATTTAACTAGGTATTCACAGCTCCTCAACCAGGTATTCACACACCCTTGCCATATTTTGTACAATTTACAAAGGCAAAACTGAAGAATGTAACCATGAATGACTGAATAATTTAATCACTCTCAAATAATAATAAGTTATTCTCTCTGAAATATAAATATTTGAAAAGATAGGTGATCTAAAGACCATATCAGGTCAGTCTAGGAGAGTCAAGACATCAAAAAGAACTTGGAAGGAATGGTTTCTGAGCTCCTATATTTGTCTATTATTTAGATTTCTTGGCCGGCTGCTATTAGTCTTTATTAGAGATGGAGACTAACATCTTTGCTCAAACTTTGTTAATAATGTGATATGTTAATGACTCAGCTTTCTTATTTTAATCATCTGACTATATAAAATGTATCTCCAAGGAGAATTAATTCCTCCTATGCAAGCATAATTTGTAGATTTTTCAGACACTGAGCTTTTCCTGACAATTAATTATGTCAAAGGCTCCCTGTCCTATTGATACACCCAACATGTCATTTTATGCTAATCACCTTCTATTGCTCCAAGAAGCATGCATGCTTTTTTCCATGAAAAGCTCGATTAAATAAAACCATAATGACCTCTTTAGCACCTGAAGACATTAATGCTGTTTGTGAAAAAAAATCAGTATAGAATTTTAATTAAAAAAAAAAAAAAAACAAAACAACAAAAACCAAACAGATGCAATAAATGGTTGTTCCTTCACTAAAATGTGCTCTCACAACAATTTTGGCTAGGCTGTCCTACAATATTCCCAGCATACTACATTGCAGCTTTATTAGAGGGGGTTTTTAAAAAGTACTTTAAGATGTGTAAAGAAAAATACTGCCTTATTTTGGGGAGTAATTTGTTTCCCCTCCTATACAAAAAATGCATATTATTTTGTAGAAAAGTGGGAAAAAGGTGACCTACAAGCCTGAGAAATAATCTTAGCAAATAGTATTACCAAATAGCGTCCCTGAAGACAATTTACAGGGTAATGAGTGAATCTAGAGCAAGTTAAAGTAGTAGCAATGAAGGTAAGGCATAACTGAGCTAAAGCAATACAAAAAAGCATTCCATAGACTCTTAGATTTGAAGTTAGAAATATCAGCTACATTTCATTAAACAGTAAAGAACAGGTGAAATTTTGTTCATAAAAAGCAATATAATCAATGTTAATACTGCTATTCCCTAAAAATAAGTCTTTTCTTTCCTCTTGCTATAACATGACATGATTTCCCTAACACTGCTATTGAATATGTTATATTGGATAATTGTTTCCAATTTTTTCTGTGATTCTGATAACTTGCTCACTTGGTGGTGTACTAGCCTAGAGAGCTAATTGGTCACTCTTGTCCATGCCTATGACACCAAAGGGAGACACTTCAATGAAGTGTTTAAAGTAGAAGTCCAGTCCTTTTTCAATCCAAGAGAAAAAAATACAGATCAGTAATTTCCAGAAGAACATCTGAATCTGCCAAAGGAAACTACTGTCTCTGGAGAAACATCTTCCATTCTCTGATTGTGGAATGAGCCTGTTTGCCTGATATAATTTCAGAATCTCAAATTATCCTTAAAATATTTGCTAGGCTGACCATGAAATGTCTTAAGGATTGTTTTATTTTCAATTTCTAGATTTAAGTTATAATTATAATTTCATAGCAAACTTTTATTCAAATAATTATGGTAATTCATAAAAGAGTGGTATGAACTGTGTAAGTCAGGCCAAAAATCATAAATGTGACAAAAAAATAACTTCTCGAGCAATCTGTTTTAGCTTGATTTGCATAATGACATTTAGATACCAGTCCTGTGACTGCTTATCAAATTTTAGAAGAGTCAGAAGATTCAGGGTGCATTGTATTTTTAGGATTAAGTCAGTAATATTTCCTAACAAGTCTGTACTGAAATTATTTTATGAGAGTTAGGAAATATAGTACAGAAAAAGGCAAGTGAAAAAAATTTGATATAACTATGTCCTAACAGATTTATGTAATAAGTATTTAGAAAAAAGTTAAAAAAGATTTGATATTCCTATTATTATTTCACAATTCAACGGAAGAATTCAATGACTCTACTGATTCTTATAAACATTTCACCTTATCTATAAATATTTCCATAAACAAAAAAATCTATGGCAAAATAGGAACAGAGCAAACATATGCTCCCTCTCTATGTTTCCTCTCTCCCATCCTATAAATAATTTTAGCCCTAAGGATTTCCTCAGCCTATTGTGGCTTGAATAGTCAATAACAACAGGTTTTCTCCCCCAAGTATTTGGCCTTTCCTGACCACACACAAAAGTGTTTTAAACACAGTATCCTCTGTCAAGGAGTTTCACAGGTCTACTACTATCTTCTGCACGAAGAACTGCTTCACCAAACATGAAGAACCATCACAAACTTCATTTAGTAGCTCATATTGCTGCTGGAATTCGCTTTTCACTGTGCTCCTAATCTTGCAGCTCCCTACAACAGTTCCCTCAAATCAGCTATTTTTTCTAGGGTTCAGGGACCCAAATTATTTACTTCTTCAGTAAATGATGTTCCTTATCCTCAGTCCTTGCCCCTCATCAAGCATTTTCCAGTTCAGGATGCACTTTTTGAGATGACAGGAGAACACAAATATGCCTTCTACTTGTATCCTGTTTGGCTAACACTTCCAGATCTTTTAATCTCTGGTTTAAGAAATCATTGGTTAAACCAATGGCTAAAGAGAACAGATCTGCTGCTATCTCATACTGGTTATAGGTGTCCAAATTTCTATGTGTACAGACTTTTGAGAGGTGGAAGGAGTAACAATGGAAGGGATTAAAAGCCTCAAGAATTTACTTACAGGTGATCCTGGAGTTATTCTTGATACCACCAGTGGCATTTTCTGATCTACTCCACCCTAGAAGAATGTCAAGTAAATAGCAACCATAAATATATCATTAAGCATAAGCAGCATATACAGCAAGTAATCATTTATTGCTCTTTCTATATTAATTTTTTATGCTGTGTCATCATAGACAGGGTTGGTAAGGCTGAATTTTTACCAGTAAATGGGGAATCAGGGAGTGGGTTGTGGTGTCTTTAAATCTACCAATTTCCAGTAAACTAGATTGGGTGTCTTTTTCTGGACATACATTTTAATAGACAATAAACAGATAAAATGGAACATTTATTGTAACCCTGTGTTTGAAGCAAGCCTAATTTAAGACTTGAACTTGCAAGGCAGACAGTCTTGGAAGATGTTGTGACAAATGTGCAAAGAATCTGGTAAGATCAAAGTACTAGACAGTCGTACTCCCTTATTCTCTTTACATCACATTCAATTGCTGCCCCACCAATAAATAGCCAAGGGGAAATAAACAAACTCTGCTCTAATTTTGATATTATGATTAATCTACAATACTCTGCTTAAATGGAAATTCCGTGAGGGAATATAAAACATTTACAATAGTCAATTATCAATAGTAATTTTCATTTTCTTCATAAATTAATTTTCAACTTTCCAATATGATTTCTATTGGATATAATTAAATGGAACAGCACAAACTATTTAAATTGTTTTATAATACAGAGGTCCAGTTTTCCAAAAGTTGATGCCTTAAATTAGACTTTCGAGTTCATATTTCAGCAGCCAAATGGCAGTGTGCCTTGGATACATGCCATGTCCACAATATATGCAACTGAAAACCAGAGAACTATTAGATGCTTATTTCTGTAAGTGTTGCTTTAGCACTTAAGGATTAGGCTGTAATTTCTAAAAACTCTCAGCCCATAAGAAATTCCTGTAAAATATAGTACTTTCTCCAAATCATTATATTAAAACATAAAAATAATCATGAAGTTAAAACATTTTATCTATAAAGCATTTTAAAATAATTAAAAGACAGCTGGTTTACCTTTAGATTAAATCCAAACTTCCCTTCTTCATCTGGTATGATACGCACTAAAAGTAAATCTCCCTCAATTAGGTCATTCTGCAATATAAAGAAAAAGAAAGCAAATTTTCTAATTTTTAGAAGAAAGTATCAGCAAAGTAGAAAACAGTGCATCCAAATTTAGATGTGCTGAACAAAAATACTCTATGTAAATCCTCCTTTAAAATAGGAAGAGGATATGGTTGTAGGATATACCTATGGTAGTAATCTTTTAAATTGTAAAAATAGCAACATACATCTCAGCAAACATGTTTTATGGTTACTATGTCCTAACATTGTTACTCTCATCTTAGCTTTCCCCAATTTATAAATTCTATTAAAGTTTCAGCCTGTTGTCATTGAAAGTTTAGGTGTAACACACGAGTAGAATTGATTCTACACTAAGAACTGTGAAGTAACTATTTTTCCCCTGATTTTTCTCCTTTAAATAGGTGTATTTTTATGCAACAGGTCCACATGGCAGAAGAAGTAAAAGGTGTCAGCAGCTAATGGACATGTTGGAAATTATATAACTTTTCTAACTAATTTTAATTAGTTGTTTTAATTGATGTTAAGGGCCTTCTTTTAACCAGAACCCCTCTGGAACAGGCTGGGGAAGAATGATCCACTATCACAACGTTAGCAGAGAGCAGCTAATCTCCAGCCAGGTCAGAACTTAAAAGGATGATGTTTAGCCATCCTTAAGAGATGCATGGGGTAAAGCAGAGTTGTGTCTGCTATTCAGACCTTTAGCAACCTGAGTTAGCTGATCTTTATTCTCAGAAGAAACAAGATTTAATCATGTAAGGATTTCTATTCCACTAGGAACTTTCCCTGAAGCTTCTGGAATGCTGGACACTTTGGAAATCAATGCAGTTGTCAAGCTTGTCTATCACACTGTATCTTACAACCTTGGATAACTGCGAGTGAGTAGCACAAGATCTAGTCTCATTACTGCATAAAACATGCCCATCCTGAAATATAGCCACCACTTTTGTGCATTCTCAAACCACAGCTCAAAGTCACACTCACTGCTAGTTCTGCCTTTAAAAGCACACCACTGAACGTACCTTATCGCAGTAGTACTGACTGGAATCTTCTGTCGAGCTACTTTTTGTAACGTTGTCATATGTTTCTAAGAACTGCTTATCCACCCCTTCCAAGGGGTAAGAGCCAGAAATGCTGCCAACTCCGTTGGGAGACTGAGCCAAGGCTTTAGGTGAGAGACGGGTCAGAGAACTCCGCGTCGGACTGTTTCCCAATACATTCCTTTATTTAAAAAGGATAAATATTACTAAGGTACTGTTATCCAGATTTTTAAATTAAGAATTAAAAAGAGCAAGTTTGAAGAGTTAAAAGGTTTAATACCACTTTGTAGTGGAAGTGCAGGGAAAGAGGATTGGAATGTGATCTAAGCCTATTAGTTGATCAGTGGACATGCAGAAGAACAGACAAAAATTCTGGAATAGCAAAACCATTTAAAGCAAAATATTTGGATGTTAGCAGTGAAAGGCACTGTTGCAGTGCTACAGGAATTCACAGTAACACATGGTTACACACTGAACTGCTAGGGAAATGCACTTCAGTTGCCAACTCTATCCAGGAAAAATCTTTTGCTGTGATTCCACTCTCATTGCTGCAAAGCATTTCTTTTTCTTTTTAAATTCGTCCCTCTTATGAGTATCATCTCAACCTTAATCCTGTGGGAGAAGGCAGCTTGCAGAAAAGCCATGGTAAATTGTCAGAGAAATAGGAAATGAAGTGACAATTAAAGATTTAACTACAGTTAAAGTACTGTGTTATTGAGGTAGTTATAACCGCATGAAAGGACACAGAATTAACTTAGGGTGCAGATCTGGCATTCAAGAACTTTAACATTCAATGATAATAAAACAAAGTCAGTAACCAAAAACCTCAAATCTGAGAATTGGCCAAGTTGCCTGATGGTGCTCCAGGACTTCACAAACATTCATTTAGCTACATTCACTCTTATGGAAAGGATGCATATCTCTAATACAACCAAACCCCTTCTTCAAGTGGACCAAACTCATGGATGCCATACAGACTAACTGCTCCATCCTTATAAATACTACTTAATGTGAAAATATCTGTCTTGGGGAAAGCTTGGGTATAGCAACATCAAATTTTGACAGTGTTAAGGCAGCAGAAGTACATGTAAGTAAACCCCAGCATGAAAATTTGTAAATTCAAACATTTAATTCTGCTTTGGTATTTGTCTATATATGTGAGCTTTTCTGAACCATTTCTAGCAGCCATTTCTAGCTGTCAATGAAGAAGTAATTCTACAATACAAAGAGTGTAGCTATGGCTTTTAACGTACAGGACTTGTACTGCAGCCAGCTTTGATACTGTGAACACTTCTGTCTTGGCCTGTGAAAATCCGATTGCAACAAACGAAAACATCCTCAAAGATGCCATCAAGCAAATTAATTCTTGCCATAATATTTCTGACTTTCAGTTATACTATGTGTCCTTGGCAATGGCAGTGAGGTGTTTTCATGCAACATTTGCAGAATTTTCAGTTACTACAGAAAATATTTTTTCAGTGTTTGGGAGATTTTATTCAGCTGGCACTGTTAATAGTTTCAGAGTGCTTTGAAATAGGGAACTACAATGACACTATCAAAATTCTGGTTTTATCTGATAGCTTCCAAGACTTTTCATGATTTCTATGAGGTCAGTGTTCAGCAAGGAGGAACACTGAATGTACATATATCCTAATAAGTTTTTCAGAACATAGTTCTAAAAAGCCATTTCACTTAGAAGTTAAAATACAGCCCATAATAATTTTTCAATGTAGAAAGGAAATCTAACAATACCAGAAAAATATGATTATATATTTCAGCCAATGTCATCTGGCACTATATAAAGAGTCACCACATAAAATTACCAGTGGATTTTTGCATCATTAAACTTTTGCAATGGTTTCTAACCAACTATTTTTTGTTAATAGTGATGAGGGATCTATTAGAACTTAAGACTTTCCAAATCCTGACCCCAAAACTTACTTTTTTTTTCACAAATCTTTACAATCTTCATTGGTTTATACATTTGTGCCTTTTAATCATACAAAACCACTACTTTGAAAGATAAGTTGAAGTTATGTATTTCATTATTTATCTTAAAGCTAGAGACAGGAGAAAGTGTAAAGAAAACTCACTTTGGTGATTCTTGTTCAGATGACCTGGTAAAAAACACACAAACACAAAAATAACATTAAACGAACGTAAGTTAAATCTTCAAGGAAACAAGAACTAAACTTCAATTAAAAAAAAAGAAGCCTGCATAGAAGCCAAAAGATGTGGTCATTATAAATTAAAAAATACTTAATCCTATGGTGAAAGTCTGAATGAGATAACTAGGGTGTTTATGAAACACTCAACAAAAATCCCAGGGCAACTCTGATCACTCACTTCCGCTTTTGACACAAGCCCAACTACAGGCAGCACACATCTGCTACTGCAACTCAAACTATGCAGTTTACAGAGGCAATTATTTAGCCAGACACTACATCATTTTAGAAAGTTTTAGGTGTGCATCACTACGACTACAGATGTCACAGACTGTATTTTTTAAAAAGTCGAAATGTGGCAAGATCTTTATGTTTAGGTAGCCAGACACCAGGTAGGTGTCAGGCTTGACATTTCCAATGCTTCTTCTCATGATGTGAGAGCAGAGAAGGTGTTGACAGAAAACTTTGAGACAAAGCATAATGAAAGCAGAAGTGGCTACACCAATGAGAACAATCTAGAATGGAAAAGAAATCAAAATTTGCAGTACATAGTATTTTCTAATGCATTTAAGTAGCTTCATCAAAAATCACCTGAAACAGCAAGCTAAATGATATTACATCAATTAAAACAATAGCTGTGCTACTAAGACAAATTTTAAAGTAAAAGTTACCAAAAATGTGCTTGCAAAGCAAAGTTTAAGGTAGATGGAATAGCTTTACAAATTCAATTAAGCAGTGACCAAAAATCCTGGAGCAGTGCAAGTCCATTCTGGAAAAATACAAATGTGAAGAAGCTCAGTTTGAATGTAGAATTGCTGAATTGCCAAGTTATAGAAGGCAATTCACAGTACATAGTTACGTTTTCAACTCATGCTCTCTAAATCATCCTTAATACTAAGAATTATGTACTACATTTCATCAAAATTACAGTGAAAATAGTACCAGTGTCAGTCTAGTTAAGTTTCCTTGCATGTAATTTGACAATATGAAGAAATTCTTCCTTGAGAGGCAGAGATGGTGAAGCATGATCCCTGAAGAGTTTTGGAGGTTTGAGTTCTGTCTATTTTTAATACTTTTAAAACATTAAACTTCTTCCCCTTTTACTGCAGTCATACCTAACTTCTGACTCCACTGACATCCAGCCCAACTTGCCCACTAATACCTCTGGTTCTGTTTGTCCACAATCCCCAGAGAATTTTTACCCCCCAAGTGTAAGCAGATCCTATGGGAGTGTAAACTCATTGCCTGAGTAGCCCACATTTAAATGAGACAAACACTGAACTTGTACTTTAATTACTCAGTGAGAGGAGAATTTCAGCTTAAAGCTTTGGGGTTTTTTCCTGCCTAGTCACTGACTTTCACTAATCTTGAGAAACTTTGCATCTTCAAAAACTCATCTCCTAGATTACATTTGATTGCATTGTCCAAATATTCTCAAGTGGAAGCAGAGGCAGAGGGGCTGTACAATGACATAAGGCTTATTTCCTTAGGAAGTCATACTAAAAATAAAGAAACATTGAATTTATTTTCGTTAAGCTAATGGATTTCCTTGTGAGGCAAAGAACAATGAAACTGTACATCTTTTCTACATTTTGCCATAGAAGAGCTACAGCTCTATTACCAAATTCTTTGCAGAATCAAAATTGCCCTGAGTTACCCCCTTCAAGTTCATCAAAAACTTACAGACATAGAATTGTGATGAAAATCAATACAGTACCGTGATTTTAATATATTATCTCCCCCCTGTCTTCCAGAGAAAGAGGCAGTTTGAGGAAGGAAAAAAACCCTACTTGGGCTTTCATTCATAGACCTTCTATAAACTTACAGTAAATTTTTCATTATCTCTACTTTTGAAGACTTGAATGTGGGATATAAATTCTTAGTACTATTTGATGAAGATTTATATGTTAAATCATTGCACCTTAATTCAAACACATTAGCTCTAAAAGACTTACTGAGAATTCTGTAACCTTTTAAATTGGAAAGAAAGGTGACCAAATATTTGACCGAGAAAAGCAACCAAATTCAGTGTCTAAAAGAATTCATCAGAGACACTGCAGCTGTGTCTTCCTAAAGTCCTTCGCAGGTCAGCATGCTAGAACTGCAGACTTTTGCACTGCAACACAGTTAAATAGTATTTCTAGCACTTAGTTACTCAGCAATATAAAATACCTTAATAATAAATACCTTGAACATAAATAACTAGGTGATATTTTTTTGGCTACACAGTGTTACAGAGTTTACTAAGCCATCTCCCTCATTTCACAACATACAAGGACTGTATTTTAAGTCAATGAAAGATAACACTCACCAGACCAGCCATTCAACTTTTTCATCAAGGAAGAGAGCCCTTCCTTGCAAGGAGATTAAGCTTTCCATTGGTGCAGCAAACAAGCAAACACTTCAAAACCTCAGGAAATTTCTCTCCCTCACTTCACAATATAACTAAAATCATGCCATTTCAATCTTGCACTCAGTATGGATTATCTTTTAAATATAGGTCTTTGCCCTGAAAGGTCTAACTCTCCTCTTCTGTCAGAACGACAGAATGGAAAGGTCTTAAGGAAAGACCCCTCCTCCTCATTTTGGTGTGACCTACCAGGGAATTCTGCTATTCTGAGAACCAAGGATGATAAACTACAGCAGAATAAAACCCCGAGAGAAAAGGGTCAACTGAAACAATAGCACTGTAGCAAAACTCCCCCTTTACAAACAACTGAAGGAAACATCTGTAGGTTTTGCCCTTGTGCTGTTCTTGAAGTTCTTAAAGCTTCTTTTATTGTGACACCTGCAGGGTTGGGGAGACCGAGTGCGCCAGCACTTCCATTATCACCTCTTTTCTGAGGACTCACCATTAAAACTGGGTTTTTTATTCATAAGCAAAATAAGTGGAAGATACTTGCAGCAACACCTTTCTGCTGCCTTTTAAAGAAATTTATACACAGAATATTCAGCATTTCTGTGAAGAGAATGACTGTTTAAGGTGTCATAAGTTTTTTCTTGCACAATTAAGAGAACCAGTACAGAAAACTTGAGGACTTCATGGCATACATAAGCTTTCCAGTGATTTCCTAGAAATCCCCATCATTCACATTTGTAAGCTGCTACCATCACCATTAAAGGGATACTTTGTTACTCTGCATTGCCTCTATTAACAGCATTCCATGTTTACTGGCTTGCCGTGAATGTTTCATGTATTTTGATACACAGCAACTGCTTGGATTGCTGCAAAGTTTGCCTTATCACAGATTTGCAATTCAACTTTGAGACTTTCCATTTGGATGTAAAATTATTGCTTTTTGAACTGCCAAGGAAAGTGTAGTACCTTTGAATAAGGATATATATTTAAAAAGAAAAGTTTACATCTAAGCAAAATATACACATGAGTTATTTTCATGTGTATTTGGGTGGAAAAGCATGTAAAGCTCAAAAGTCTATTAGTAGTAGCGTTAAAATTCTAATTTGAAATTACTTGAAACATTCTCAGATCAACTGTCTAGTATTAGGATATTTCCTTTCCTTGAGAAAGGCTGAAGTACACAAACAAGGCAAATATAATTTTGTGAAATGCAACAGATTTTGTGAGAACAAAGAAATTATCATATATGTGTATGATTAAGAACTAAGGATAAATAACAGTTTAAAATGGGGTTTTTTTTTTCATTTATTTGCAATTTTCTACCAAAAAAGTAGTTACTGGGACTTGGCTGGATAGTTCTGAAGGCTACTTTTATCAACAGTAAAGCTTTAAAAATTTTGCCCCCATGAAAATTCATATTTTAGTTAAACTAATGATGTGTTTCCATAGTACATTCACCAAAGCTCACTATGCAGCCACAGTTTATTGTCTATCAAATGCTAAGCTAAAAGAATTGAACAAATGCAGCATCCGTTCAGGAAATCTATTTTCAGTCCAATACCTTCACCAGATGATGCATCACACTCACACCAGGAACGTATGTGCACTTCCAGAAATTCATAGCACAGTGCAAGTGAATTTCCTTTTTGTATACTAGTTCATCATTTCATTTCCTTCCCCTCCAACTCTGGGGCTGTACACATTATTTCATCTGTACCATTAGCAAAAGATAGTTTTACAATGTAAGTTGAAAGATGCTTATAGCTTTGCAAGCATTTCAGAGAAAAGTTTAGGAAGGGATATACTGCATTTATAACAAGTAGAATTGTAGACTGAAAATGATTTATGTTGGAAGGCAACCTGAGAGGTCACTCAAACTCTTTTTCGAAAAACAGACATCAAAGCTAGATGAGGGTATTAGGGTCCTTGTCATGTTGTGTTTTGAGGCTCTCCAAGGATGGAAATAACTCCACATTTCTGCTGATGTGTACAAAGGCTTAAATAATCAAAATGCGACTTTTTTTCCCCCCCTCATTATCTTTTGAGCATTTCCATTGCTATAACTTGCGTCCAACGCCTCACGTTTTTGCTCTACATCTCCAAGAAGAGTTGGCTCGATATTCTTGATAATCCTCTTTTGGCAGAGCAAGGCAACAATGTGACCAACCCCTCCTCGACTCCCCCAGCCTTCTGGTTCTCCTCATGCATCATATGCTTGCACCTGTGAATAACTCGCCAGATTTATCTCATCAATCAATGTATGATTCTAAATATACGATCTATATCGTCTCACCTGTCAGGAAGCTTTTCTTGCTGACTGTTACTATACCTTATCACTTAAAAATATGTCTTACAATAATCTTCTTTCTGGTTAGACTGAAAATTTCACGGCTAATCTTTTCTGTTAGGCCAGTGAATCTACTCTAAAAATGTAGCAAAACACTTGCTCCTATGCAATCTGCTGTTCCAAACCAAACAGACATGTTTGGCTTATTTAATTACAAGGTGAACAGGAGAAACTAAACCCAGTTCAGGTAACAAGACCCTCTACACAGCTTATCAGGTTACTTTTCCAAGCCAATAAGCCAGTTATTTTTTCTCATTAGGACCTTGTATACTGTGCTGGTTTTGGCTGAGGTAATTTTCTTCACAGTGTCCAGTATAGGGCCCTGTTTTGGACGTGTGCTGAACTCAGGGTTGATAATATAGAGATCATTTAGTTATTGCTGAGTAGGGCAAAGGCCTTTTCTGCTTTTTGTACTGCCACACTGGGGAGGAAGTTGTGGGAGGCTGGGAGGAGACACAGTCTGGAGAGGTGACCCCAGCTGACCAACAGGATATTCCAGACCATATGACATCATGCTCAGTATATAAAGTGGGGGAAGAAGGAAGAGAATTTGGAGTGTTGGCATTTTTCTTCCCATGTCACTGTTAGGTGTGATGGGGCCCTGCTCTCCCAGAGATGGCTGAACACCTGCTTGCCTACGGGAAGCAGAGAAGTAATTCCTTGTTTTGCTTTGCTTCTGTGTGCAGCTTTTTCTTTCCTTATTTAACTGTCTTTATCCCAGCCTATGGGTTTTCTAGATTTTACAATTCTGATTTTCTCTCCCTGATTCCATTGGTGGGGGAATGAGTGAGCAGCTGCGTGGTGTTTGGTTGCTGGATGGGGTTAAACCATTGCAAATTTATACATTCTTCCTAACAAGTACCTCATTCAGAAAAGTGTGTTCAAAAACATAAAAAATGCCATTAGGAGGACAAACAACAGTTATATTAACACTCCAAACTATTTCACCTATGATACAAAAAAACTACTTAAAAATATTTTAAAAAGCACAAGCTATTAAACCTGAATTTACAAGATCAAAAGTAAGCTCTTCTCCTCATATAAAGGTTAAACAGGTCTTGTTCTGGTAATATGACCGAGATAATCCTGAACTGCCAAATGTATCACCTTCTTTCCAGAAAGAAACCCCAGCTTACTAACATTCACTTAGGGGGCAAGTGCAGGTGTTGGCCACCACACGGGTCTCCTACAAAGCCAGATGAAAACCTTAAATCCATGCACAGGGAAGAGTGGCGTATACTCTTCCTTTTTCATACTGAGTTATAGAAAAGCGTGCAGCTTCCCACACATGGGTTCTTGGAAGTTAAGACCATTGAACAACACAGTGGTTTTCAGTTTTCATTTCATGTCTTTTGTTTGTTTTCATTTCTCATTGCCTAGTGAAGGGTGAACACCTCAGGCACCCAAAGATGCTTGAGAAAAAAGGAAAGGAACAAAGAAAACAAGGAAAAATTAAAGTTCAAAGCTCCATAAATAGTACTTGGTTATGTGGCTTTAAGTTTTCATGGCAGACCTTGGTATTTTAAGTTCACCAAGTGTTTAAAAAGTGTATTATTGAAACATTCTAAATTAAATTTTTAATTTAAACCAAATACCTTAACATAAAGATACAAGCAGAATCATTATAGCAATTTAAATTTTCACTTATTCTTGAGGGTAAAGGACAGGCTAGTTTATTTCAAGGACTTTTTTTCTCTTCTTCTGAGACTTCATCTTTGAAGTGTCCTACACATTAAGTTGCATTATAATGTTGTTTTTTTTTTTTTAAAACTATCAGTGCCAAGAACCAGATCTTGCACCGGAGATGGCCAGTGCAGCCTCTCAGGAGAAAACCTAATATCTGATAAAACATCAAGCATGTCAGAGTACATGATTCCAAAACATAACTAGTCTACTACCCCAGTTAAAACCAACTTAGATCTGATGATTACTCCTTAAATTGATGATGTTTTGGAATTTCTCAACCTGGTATTGAAACAATGTCATATACTTCAGTATGACTACTTCATTTTCACTGTACCTCTTCCCCTTAAATGACACAGTAGCATACACATCACAGTGGTGTCAGGGAAAGGCAAATCAGTAAGGATGATTTGTTCCTCTACATCGTGAGTCTTTCCTTATTCTAAATTTGGAAACTGTAGTGGTGCCTTTATCAAGACAGACTGCAACAGTGGCAATCTTCAAGCACTATACCAGGCTAAAAAAAGCAAAAATTGTAATAAAATAGAAATCCCTGCACAAGTCTGCCTTTAAATAACCAAATGTGGCTTAAATGTGTTAGACTGAAAAAGAAACATTTTTCTCAAAGACAACATCTTCCAGGAGCTCTGTTGAGGCTACCTATCAGGATAGCAGAGGGTCAGGGTAAGTTGATGCCAGGTGGCCTGTTGGTATGACAACTTTGAAAAAACTTCCCAAATTAAAGCAGCTTTAGAGCTAACTTTAGAAATAATGAAGCCTCATAATATAACTTACTTTGTATATTAAAGAAAAGCCAGTTTGTATTTGTAACTCTTCCCTAATGTATATCTCAGGATTTATGGACATCTGAAGACACGTAACCTCACAGAAAAAGAGAGAAGTTTTCCAGTTTTCATAAGATAAGAAGTTTAAAAGTCAGTAGCAGCAGTGCTTCAGTGAAGAGAATGCAAATCTCTCAAAGAAAACACCTTCAGGGAAGTCAAGACTATGGAAAGCAAATTCTATCTGAAGAACAGTTATCAAACAAGTGCACTTACTAATTAGTATGTTCTATCTCAATGCTGTTCTTGAAATAATTTTTAGAACAAAATAATAATGGTACCACCTGCATGTGCATGCAGGTATGGTATAAACAGAGTGTCAGAGTGAGTATAACATGCAGACAGAAAACAGACTGGGTTACCTGTTCTGAACTGGTGAGGCACAGCCATAAGAAAGTGTTGCACAACAGGGAAAGCAACCTATGAGACTTTGGAAGGCCAAGTGTGGGCTCTGTGTGTATGCTAGTGCTAATTTTTCAGTGGCAGTAGCAATTAGCTGAGATGCTCAGCAACAGGGCAACAAAGAGGAAGAACTGACAGGGGAGGCCTTCCTCACAAAGGAAGCCTCACATTAGGCCCTGGACCTAATAAAAGTTCTCTTGAAGTCCTCTTCACCACTGTCTTTTCTGACAGGTTTTGTAAGCAGCTATGATTTGAGAGATTTGGCTTAGATAGGCAAACCTATTCATGCCCTGCAAATGAAGTTCTGGATAATGTATGTTAATTTGGGATTAGAGCAGTTTTTTGTCTATAACACAGATGTAATAGACAGCTCCAACCTTTTCTGCAGACACTAAACTGAGAGAGAAAAATTGCTTTTTTTCACCATGTCTGACACCCAAATGGTTCTTGAATGTGAAAGTGCCTTAGATAATCTGGGTAGCAGAAGCATCAAAGCTACCCCTAACACTGTGCTTACAAGCTTGCCCTGGCTTTCTGTAGCTCACCTGTGTGCATGGTTTGCACTATTTTCCAATTTTCTGTTTTCCAGTTACAGCCTGTGGTACACACCTCAAATTTCAGTTACAGGGCACAGTGTTCACACAAAACACATTTTTAAACAAATTATTGTGTCCTTAAGAGAAACAACATAAGAAATGACAAAATATTATTGAGCCTCATCTCCAGCATGTTCATTTAAAGGATTTTAACAGCAAACATAGTTCTAGATGATGACATGTTGATACGGTAAAATATCTTCAAAGAAATTGAAGAAGAAATATTAACAGCTGCTATGTTTTATGCTCTCTAAAGTAAGAGCTGCTCCACATAATTCGTTTTCTAAATTGTGTACTGATTCATAAAAAGAAAGTAGAACTTGATTGAGTCCTATAAGAGAGTAGACAGAGCAAGGAAGAAAATCGATTATTAAGAAAATAAATATACTTGGTATTGGCAGGAAGAAAAAAAAAGAACGGTATAGGGAAATAAATGCAGGTGTATGTACTTTTGCCAGCAGTGGGTGCTTCTACATTTCTGATATCCATCAATGTTACGAACGTGCCTTGCCAGGGTTAGGTAAATAGCAAGCCTTGTACATGAGTTTTATCTATGATTTGCCTCAAAAAGCACTCTATCATAACAGGTCAGTTTGAAAGTAGGCCTATCCTACCTTCAAACAACAAACCACTTGTTCTTTTGACAAAAAAGTGAAAAAGTGGGAAGACTGTCCCCCACTCCTGAAATGCTTATGGCAGCTGGAAAAACAGTGAAGAGCCATATTCCATGCTAACCGCAGCTTGCACAGTCTTGCTTCAGAAACAGTAAATTAAATGGATATTTACTTTACAGAAATCAAGCTGTTGAAGGATTATTATTATTATTAATATTTGAGGTCACACACATAACCATTCAGTGATTAAATAACAGTATTTACAGCTGTTTGCCAGCAGCTCTCCAAAAATGTTTCAGAAATTTTTCATGCCAAAGCTATTCAGTAGTTATAATTAGCATTAAAAAACAGCTTTATTAACAGTCTCAGTGGGCTAGGCAGTAAAAAAAAGCCCTCTGAAGACAATGTGTATTAGTAGGACTATGAGAAGTTATGCTTGGCTCTCCTCTAAAGAAAAAGAAATACTGAAATTAGGAATCTGGGGGGTTTTCTAAAGCATGTTTCTATTACGTCAATTCAAATCTACTCAAGACCAGCATGGCAAAAATTGGTAACTTGGCTTTACAAAATCTATCAGTACACTAAAAGGTGTTTTATAGTTAATGCGTAAATATTTCCAACATTCCCTGGCAAAAGCCCAGGGCAAACGTCTGTATTTAATATTGAAGGTATGCAAAGTAACCTTTTTTCTTACAAAACAGATTTAGCTGATAGCTTAAGATTCTCTCTCTATCAGTAAAGCATTAATTGAAAGAAAGATTTTACTTAATTTACTTTACAATTTTTTTATACTTACTTTATAAGTATATAATACTTAATTTTACTTTACATCTTTCAACAAGGGAAATGAAGCAAGTAATAACTACTGTAAGATTGAAAAAGGAAAAAAAATGGAATGTGGACTAACTAATTTCAGTGTAGAGAAAAAACTTTTTTTTGATTTGTATGGCTACTTTATATTTTACCTCAACTGTTAAAAAGGAAATTATTAATGATTATTTTATTTCACAAAAGTCTAACAGTCAATACAACAAAGGATCATTTATTTCATTCTTCTTCCAAAACACACTTGAATTTAATTAATCAGATTTATGCAAGCATTTTTTCATTTACCTGCAGAGTATCAAATATTATAAGCATACCCAAAAAAAACTATAACTCATTTGGGATAAGATGTAAGAAGAAAAGCAATGGTTTATATGAGGTAGTAACAGTGAAAATCTCCACAGTGAGTGATATTACTCAGATTCAGCACTGTCATTTAGGGCTCAGAAAATAAATTAATGTTCTATTTTCAAATTTAGAACATCCTTTTTTCACTGTCTGAGGAAAGGCATAAAGGCTGGCTTTCCCACTCCCTTCTCAGTAGGTATGAGATAACTGAAACAGGAAGGAAAGAAAAAAAACTACAGGGGAAGAAAAGAAAAAGGAAAATAAAAATATCTAACAATGTTCTAGTTGGCAGGACACAATTCGCCAGTCACAAAACACAGCATGGCACATAATTTTCTGTCTACAGCTTCTACTCTCATCATCTCTTCTTACGTCTGCCTCTCAGTATTTTTACTCAGAAAATACTTCTAAAAGTGTATCATCTGCTAACTTTAAAACACAGCACAGACATGGTTTCCTATCCATGACTATTCACATCTAGAGGCCTCACTGTTATTTATTATCATGGTGACTACTGCCATTAGTACTAATAAATAGTATTAAGGTTCAGCTGTCTTCCAATCAGAAAAAATAGAAAAATGAAGTGACAAACTCAAATAAAAATACTTAATACACTCAAAAGAGTGACAAAATCCAAATATGCATACAACATGTCAATTTTTCCATGTTCTTTTATTGAAAACTCTCTGCTGTAATGCAGTAACAATATTGTTATAGAATTTAAGTAAACAGTTTTAATCCAGAATTTAAAGCTACATTTAGTAGCTGCACACTGCCACAGAGGCAGGTGAGTCATATCAGCTTCCATTAAGACATTACTTCTCAAAATACACCTTGCCTTAAAGTCACTAGGCATCACTAGAAACCATTTTTCTTTCATAATGCTACAAAGGAACCTGCATCTTAATACGCAGCATTCTCCCCAGCTCCAAGTTTTAAAGCAGCTGTTTTCATTTTGAGACTGAAAAATTAATGACTTTGTACATTATTTCTGAAGTTGATATTGTGATAATCTGAAGTTACACATTAAGAAATGAGTAGCCACACATATGATGTAATACATGAGCAAACAAATAATCGGAATGCACAAAGACAGGTGCTTCAAGTCCTGGAAGCAAACCTAGCAGTGGTTAAAGCACTGCGGAGGAGAACAAAGTTGGTCCTCAAGGAATACAGCCAAAAAGCAGACACTGCCTTTAGACAAGCCATCGACAGTTCCTCTGAAGAAGAAAAAGATGGATGACCACTAGCATTGTGATGTTCTTGTGTATACTCAGATGCAATACCTCTTTCAACTGACAAGGCTGAGCTGATGATGTGGAACGTGAGTGAACTCTTAAAGGAATTTACTAAGTCTTTCTCCCAACAAAAAAGAGTTTTTGACAGGTAGGAAAAGGTTGCAAAAGCTACTAGGGAGAGATTTGAACAGTCATGCCTTAATAGTTCCTCTAATTTTATTAACAGCTCAACTACTGAGTATTGTTTAGGGATGAAGGGTTGGTTTGCTTTTGACTTGTCATTTTGTGTCATGGCATTTGCAGTATAGCAATTGGTCAAAATAAAGCTTATGCAAACACAAAACTGTTTGAACTCATTGTAATATTACAACTGATTGTGACTGTTTTACACTACAGCACTTTGGTTTTTGTTCACCACTTTTAAAAAAATCAAACTAGGCAATGGATTGTTTGCAGAAGTCCTTACCTCCTCTGTGGACTACGGTTCTGAGAGAATTCTGAATCACTGTCCTTTGATGTTGGAGAGCCCTTATATGTGTAAAATACATCCTCTGTTTCAGTAATATAACTAATCTCATTTGTAAGGTTATCTACAGATGAGTGTCGTGGTTTGCGGATTTCGTGACGTAGTCTAGGACTGCGCCTTAAAAATACAGAATACAAACACATGCAGGAAGATTAGAATTTTTCACGAAACTTTATAGAAGAAAAATTTCTATCCTATTGCAGTTACGACCAGAATCTTCAAAACAGGCCTATAAGTCTCACTTTAAATAATCAATTTTTAAGCATTTTGTATGGTATACTAGGCAATCATACACTGCTAGGTTCAGTGAACTGATTTGGTGTTTTCGCCCCTGTAAAATGCAACTTATATTATTAAAGTTTCAATCATAGGATAATTCTGGTTGGAAGGGACTCAAGGGGGGCATCTAGTCCAACCTTCTGCTCAAAGCAGGGTTAACTAAGGCCAGAGTAGGCTGCTTAAGGCTTTACCCACTTGTATCTCAAAAAAATCTGAAGGATGAAGACCACACAGTTTCCCCAGGCAACGGCTGTCCATGTGGTGAAGCAGTTTTTCCATTATATCCTGACAGAACCTCTCATTTCAACATATACTTGTTGCCTCATCCTCCCATCATGCAATACTGAAGAACCTGGCCTCATCCTGTAGCTGGTCTCCTCCTAAGTAATTCCAGGCTGTTCTTAGGCATCTGGGAAACCCCTGCTTCTCTAGGCTGAACAAGTGCCACTATGTCATCCTCTCCTCACACGGTAGATGCTCCAGCCTCCTGACTACCTTGGAGCTGGTGCTCTTTGCTGAGCTTGCTCCAGTTTGTCATGTATTTGCAGACTAAAAGGGCTGCAGCATTCTAATAAAATCTAGAGAATACTGAGAAAAAGGGGGCTCTCACTTCCACTAACTTTCCATCTATGATTCTGTTAATTCTGCCAGGTTGAAGTGGAGGTCTTTGCTGTCAAGGCACACCAGATTGCTCATGTACCACTTTTGCCTGTAAAGATTATCTGGCCGTTTTCCAGAAAGCTGCACTGCAGACAATAATTTTGCACTGGGTTCTTACTTCCCAGGACTCTATGTTTGTTGAATTTCACACATTTCCTGTTGGCCCATTACTCCAGATTATTTAGATCCCTTTGGAGAGCAGCCCTGCCCCCAGGCTTATTGATTCATCCCTCCAGTTTGGTGCCATCTGCAAACTTTATGATCAAGCATGCCATTGTCTCCTCCATGTCATAAAGATGTTAAGTAGGACAGGTCCCAGGGGAGACCCCTGTAGTCATCTACTTTTTATTGTTGTCCAGGTAGAGTGCAACCCATTAGCAACTCCCCTCTTAGTCCAGTCATCCAACCATTTTAATGTTTTTTTTTTTTAAACCACCCTGTTGTCCACCAATCCAGAAACACAATGTCTTAACTTGGGTATAAGATCTTGGCAGACAGCATGAAAGCCTTGCTAAAGTTGAGGTAAGTGACACCCACCCTTCTGTTGTCATATATATTCTCAGAATAACAATGTTTAAATATATATGTACACACTACATAATTATTCTGCTAGAGTACATACAATTAGAAACGGTAGGAGGCTAGAAGGTGAGGAAAAGGCTGAAAATGGATTTACCAATTGGGGGTAACAGGAGGTGATCGAGAAGGAAGGCTTTTGGTCTCTAGGTGCTCAACTGATAAGGATCGTCTCATAGATGGGTTCCAAACCATCCCACCTATCACTTTTCTGCAGTACTGGTTGTTTACAGACCTGAAAAGATATAAAACAACTATGTGAGTTATTTTGCATAGAAAACTTAAATGAAATAAAGTATGCTTATGAAAGTCAACTTCATAATTTAAAGCATCCCCTGTGCTTACCCCTCCCTACTTATGCATTTACATTCTCACAGAGACATTTGCTGTCCCTCACTTGTGACAATAAAAGTGATTGTTAATCCCTGCTACATTGCTAGTCACAAGCCTGGGTAAAAATAACTTTTCCTGAGACTTATTTTTAACCCAATTGTGTTTAAGAAGACAGAGGGGAAAACAGGGAATTCAGTATGTCCTACTGGCACTGAACCGGGTGCCTGACAAAACACAGTTCAAACACAGGTAAAATGTTCTGGAGCTTCCCTGTTAATACTCATAAAGGGGTAACAATTCACCAAGAGCTTCACTGCACACAGGACAATTTTACCCATCTACCTGCTGCCTCATCAATTAAGAGCTACACCAGACAACACTATTTCCAAAAGGAAGCCACTTTTGAGTGATGTATTCCTTATAAACCATTAAAGAAAAATTTGACATGAAAATAGGATCTCCAGGTCTGGACTGCTTCTTGTGACAAGAATCTGACAAGAAAAGGGCTGCATCAAGATCAGAAACACAGCTAGGAGGCAATAAAAGAACCTTACAAGTGAAATAACACAGCATAAAGAAAATCTTTAAGTAGACTGAAATTGAGATAAACTATCTTTTATGCATCATTTTTTACAGCATTCCACAAATCAAGCTGAGAGATAAGCCACTCATCCTTGAGTTTACAGGCCTAGGATTTCTCATGGAAGAAACAATTTATTAGTTACAGAGAAAACACCTTTGGGTCATTAAGCCCTGAGCTGTACATAATGGGCAGCTGGGATAGCAGACTATGTTAAGGACCTAACTATAGAGCTGAAAATTTTACATAGCATTAAAAAAAAAAAGCAGCATTACTTAAGCTGTAGATATTATGCCAAAATCAAACCTTAAGCATGCTTTGCATTATACTACTTTTTGCTTATGTAAGTAAAAGGAAAAGCAACCCATAACTTTTTTTTCATATACACTGAAGTATTTGATATATCTTTTTTACAATTTTAAAGGAAATCAATTCCTTCATCTTCTAAATTTACTTTAAAAGCTTCTCCCAGTATAAAAATCAGAGAAAAAACTTAGTATGAAGCATCTACATATTAAAATCAGCTACCCATGTATGTTTTCACACTTAGTAAACAAAGTCCATCAACTCAGGAGAAGCTTTTGCCTATACTACCCATTTTATTTTTCTAAGACTTTTGAATACAATCACAAGGCACCAACTACTCTGATCTTCAGAAACAGAGTTTTTCAAAGAAGCCTTACATAGCTGGAGCAGAGGGAAAGGCTGGAAAAAGAGGATGCATTATGAAAAATGCATTGTGAAGAACTCCACATTAATCAGCTTTTCCTTTTTACAAGTGGCTGTTCATGCATTTTCCAACACAGACAATTTGAAGTGCAACATTACTCATGTGATGGAAGCCAGGACCCTAAACCCTAACTCTAATCTTAAACCCCTAATCCTGACCACGAAATCACTTATACAGTATGTTCTCTAGAAGTTTCAGTTAAAGCACAGAAGATAAATAATCTCCTGAACTTCAAGTAGCTGCCCTTCAGATGCCAACTATCAGCATATTTCTCAGCAAACATTCTGGGAGGCTGCCAAAGCCTTTCTGGAATGGGCTGTACAATCTTGCAGTGATGCTTCTTTTCTCTCATCTACTACTGAGGCTATCCTTGGTGAAAAATACAGATACATTTTTAGCTTTTCAACAAGGAATGAGAATGCACCTAGGAGAGGTTATTCAGCATTCAGCCCAGAATTTTCCTCTCAGGATCTGGGAGATGTGATTCAGCCTGCTCCTAGAACAAGGTATACAGGTGATTTATACAACTCAGCAGCCTAATTTAAATAAAATGCCACTAGTACCTTAAGCTAAGAGAATCAAGAAGGGCACAGGTATGTGCAAATAAGAAATTGTACTCAAGTACTGCAACTATTTGAACTGATGCAATAAATGCTAGGCTATCTGCCTCACATAGCTGTAGAAGAACATAGTACAAGAAAGCCACAAATTCCATAGGAAAACCTGTGATACTTAAGATGGTAAAATCTTAATGTAGCACCCTTCAAAGCTGATGGAAGTGTCATGAAAAGAATTATTGAACACGAGTCAATCTTAAAACCTCCAGGATTGCCTGATGTGGTTGGTGGAGTTTTTGTGTGCACATTTGGTTTTGTGGTTTGGTTTGTCTGTTTGTGTTTGTTTGACTTATACAATGCAAAAATTTGTTCTCTTTCACAAGGGAGAATGCAGAATCTCTTTTTTGGTTGTGTAGCTTCCACATGAGTTCAGAGCCATCCTTGAAATGGAACATGGAAAGTCTTACAATATTCCACAGTCATAAAAAAGTTGGAAAGTAAAAATTTTCAATATGTGAAATACGACTTCAGAAGTGACTTCGACACAATTTTTCTTAAATCTTTTGAGAAAATAATTTGCTGAGTGACAATGACCAAGTTCATAGGAACTACCCAAAGCCTTTCAAAATTACTGTTGCTTCTTAGGTACTTCAGCAGTCTTTCAAAAGAATGGTTGCTGAGTTACTTCTTCCTCATGTAGATCCTAAAATTCACGTTTATTGCTGGTATAAATAAGGCCAAAGAATGCATTAGTACAGAGGTTATCATTAAGCTGATGGAAGGTATAACCATAACTGATTCACTCCCTGGAGATTCCTTAAAAGTCTAAGTAAGCAATTCAGCAGAGACAATGCCTCAGAGCAGCAAAATTACCGAAAAATTTCTTTCTTGGTAACTCAGATCAACAGTGAGAACTGTCCTGTATGCTACAGACTATTAAGAAATTTCAACAGCCGATTTATCAAAAATAAAATGTCTGGTAAAAATTGGAATGATACTAAACTGGCACCCTTTGGAACTTATACTGTTTTCTTTGTTAACATTACAAAGGCAGTGCAATGCCTGTGTGTATATATCCATCTATAGGAGGATCAGGATTTTGAATCTCTTCGCAAATTTGAAAGAAATAAAGGACTCCAGTACCTGACAATCCTACAAACGTTGAGAGAGTCACCTCCTCAACTGGAAGAACAAGGTCATAACACTCCATAAATGAGTTAATTCTAAAAATAGGGATCTGCAAAAGTTAGAAAATTAGAATACTATTTGGACAACTGCTTGTTTTCCATGATCTAGAAACCAGATCATCTAGATTTGACCTAGTACTAGGTGAAAACATGGAATTACACTCCGGCATGAAACATAACATTTTATCAGACTTCCTACTGTTGGACAGTCCTCACAGGTTAACTGCTTCATTTACAAGCAATAGCAGTGCACTTGGTATCAATTTCTTCAGTATCAAAAGAGACATCAGAGTGTGAAAAGACAGATAATCACCAACGTCTGAAAAGCTATTTGAAGTATGTTGACATAATTCAGAAGTTGAAGCGTATCCAAACAGAAGAGAGAGAATCAGTCTAGCAAACTAAATGAAAAGTTAAACTGTTAAGGGGATACACTACAAAAAACTCACAAAAACACGCTACCCATGAGCAAAAAGAAACCAATAAAATACTTCTCCAAAAATCATGAGAACAAGCATGGTTTCTAGAGGGTCTATAGATCATCAAAGGGTGAAAGAACCCCCCCAGAATCTCATATCTAGAGAATATAATGACACAAGACTTTCTTTTCCATTCACTATTAATATGAAATATTTTTTGTTTCATTACAGAATGTTTTTTGGGGGTGCGGTAGGTGGATCAGGATGGGATATGGACAAGACAATGGAGACACAGGACATGACACGTTTGTAGCTGAATTGCTGATAAATATAACAACAGAACAAATCAACATAATGTAAGAAATCCCTGTGATTGATAATTACCAAAAAAGTCTAAAAGCGCCTAAGACAAAAGAGCAGAACTACTCGAGTAAAATCTCCCACTTCAAAAATCACACAGGATAGCCCAAATAAAGGTCAATTGCAAAGAAATGGAGAAGGACAGTACAGTGCCAAGTGACTGGACAATAAACTGGCAACTTAAATTTAATGAAGATAGGATCTAGTTACTGCATATGAGGAGGAATAATCCCAGCTGCGTATAGGAAAATTACAGGCTTTAAGGAATTACTTCTGGGAAACTAGATCTTAGATAACACCAGGAAGCTACCAGCTCTGTAACTAGAAGAATCCAATGAGGAAAATAAAGGATTAAAAGTGACACAATTGGGGTATCTTGAATATCTGAATGGGAAAAAGTTTTTCATCTTTATGTCAGTAATAAGTGGTTGGCATGATGCACTCCAGAAATTGCCCTAACATATTAAACAGAATGTGTACATGACACTAATGGCTAAACATTTCAAAACAAATCTGTTCTGCAAATTCTCTTATCGGATCATTAGCTACATGACATTTTTCCTTTCCAGTGTTTCTATATTTCAGACTGAAGCAGCAAGTTGAAAAAATAGCAGTAAAACATATATTCAACACCTTTTGAGGCAACTATAAGAAAAGTTCTATTGTAAGGAGACCACATTGCAGTAAGTGAAACCACAACCATGTAACTTGTCAAATGGTGCGTATGTACACTGGCACAAAGTTATGGACAGGACTGAACTCTGCCACTCCAACTTGAGCTACCACTGACAAAATCCTCCCATTCCCATCACAGAGCAAAACATGCTTTCACACAATACTTACTTTGCTGGATTTCTAGAACCCAGAGTCCAGTAATGTGATAATATCTTTTTTTCATGAGGTAGCGACTTCTTTGCCTGAAAAAACGTGTGATGCTCTACACAAGATTTCCAAAGATTTTTGCATGCTCTGTAATTTAACATGTTGAAGGCAACAATATGCTCTCTGGATTCATTCTGTAACAGCAGGGAACACCATGTTTCAACATATACAAGTAGATGAAACAGTAAACAAGGTCATAAAACAACAATAAAGTTATTTCAAGCTTAAACATGAAAAATACGTTGAGGCAAACAAACAAAAAAATCAGCTTATAGTAGATTTTTAGCTGGAGATGGCCAAAATACTGCTGTGACCATGTGAAATTCCAAACCGCAAAATGTGCACTTTACAAGTTAATGAAATCTTAATGAAATATTTAAGTCTAGAGCAGTGAAGATTTTGTATATACAAGTGTCATGTTATACCGACAAATATATTTTCAGGTTTCCAGTCAGATTTTGACCTCCTAAAACAAACAAAATTATTTAAAACATTCCATTAAGGGTGCAATGTAAAAAGGGAAAAAAACCCTCATTCTTTGAATTCAAACTCTTCACACAAGGCTTCAATTCAATAATGTTCTTTCAAGCACCATAGTATGCAAAAAGCATATTCTTGATAGTTTTTCAGAAGAAACTGAAGAGGTTAACAGTGATCCTCCTTGGAGGAAAGAAAGTTGCTGTGATGGGACTGGAGCTGCTGCTATGGCTGTTCAAATCCACTCCTGCTTGGATGATGAGGCCACAATGAGGAGGATCAGAAGGCAGCAGAATACAAACTTTGTGTGTCTCGGTGCAAACTCTTACAAGTAACTTCAGTGACAAAGTGCCAGTGAAACACGAGTGCAACACAATTGTGCTACCCATGTTTATGCCCAAGATCTCATACAAGAGAGAGCTTTGGTTTTAGTTAATCTAGTTATAGATGGGAAGATAGTAGAATGAGAGCAAAGCAAAGAGAAGGTAACATGAGACCTTGAGTCATTTGCTATCACAGTGCAGCACTTCAGTGAAAAAAAGCAAGTTTTCATCACTCATCTTTTCCAGCTTCTCTAAATTATGACTGATTTTGATAGTTCAACATATAACTAGACAGGCAACATTTTGCTTGTTCACAGCAACAGTCCTGTTGGGAAGTAACTACAGACCACTTTGGCTGGAATAGTCAATCTGTTTTCCCTGTTTTCTTTTTATTTCTAAGCAGCATTTTACAAATGCCATGTATCAAAGATCAATCCTGCATTTTTCAAATCACTTCATGTCTAGTTCACAGAATCTATGGCTTCAGATTCTCTTTTAGAAAAACAGTGAGACTCTGAAGAGATAAAAAGTTTTGTCCCTTGATTTTACGTAAGTACTGAAAAACATTTAACTGATTGCAATCTTTCAGGAATGTTTTCCCTATGTCCATCAAAGCATTTAATAAGTATTTTCTTTTTAAGATGTGGGTTTGTTATTTGAGCCTCTTGCATACTGGAACCAATTCACCTTCTGTCAGTTCAACAAACTTGCTTCTAAGTAATGTAAAATAAAGCAGGAAAGCATAGTGAAATCTTAACTTAGAATTTCTTGAAATACATAAAGCATACATTGCAAGGATTTAATGACAAATGCCGTTTTTCGACACACTCCCTGTTGGCTGAACACCTCTTGAAGGGTTTTAGTACTCCAGCAGACAAATAAAAGGAAGTGTATAGATATTTTTGTTGGCCTGAAGCACTGGCCTTTCAATTGCCACAAAAATTATTTTATCCAAACTTTTCAATTATACTGAAAAGCCATAGTATAAAGATAAACAAATAAGTGCACCTAATACTACATTTTTAAATTTAGACTTGAAAACAGTAATGAATTTTACTTGTTACATCACAAGTGCACTTTTCTGTTGTCACAGAACCTTCTTAGCAACATTTAAGTATGATGAAAGTTTTAACATGGATTTAAACTAGGAAAAATATTTTGAGAAGTTTCATTAAAAATTTATTCAATTTTTAGACTAACATAACCTTTTGTTAATAACAATCTGCCTCACTAAGAGGCCACCTTGCAAGTCATGCTGTTAAATGTGTGTACTTCTATAAAGGTGAGGAGAGTTCTAGTGGGATCCAAGGATCTAATGCCCATCATACTTCTCAACTCAAGTTCTAAAAGAAGGGCATTTTAATGATTATCAAGAAATAAGGATTAGAGAAATTTGTGGCCATTAAGGTAAAAGGAACAATTTCCCATAGCTGAAGTGTCTTGCTGGTTCTGCATATGGAAGAACTTTTGCATCGGCTGTATGCCTATTCCATTCACAGAAAATCTGAAAATATCTACAGCATAAAAAGATACATTTTAGTATGCAGCAAATGAAGTTATTTTTAAGAATTAGATAGGAACATAGAAAATAAAATTCCATTTCTGAAAGGTACAAAATGTTGCCTGTAAACAGCATAATTCCTATCCCTACCTTAAATCCTGTACCCCTCATTAAGCCTACATGTCATGAGCCTATATAGCATCAGACATTCACCGATTCATCAGTCTTGCTTCCCAGTCCTTATGTAGCTCTTCAGTAGAAACAGTAATACTGCATACTCCTAATCAAGTAGCTGATCAACACACCAAAGCAGTGGGAGGGTAAAAGAGAAGGTGAGTAGCAGGGAAAGAGTGAGATAAGGTAAGTTGATTTTTCAGGAAAGGCATATAAAGAAGTAAAAATGGAGTAAAAGAAATAAGGAGAATAAATCAATGAAACTTGACACATCCCGGAGGACTGCAAATTCATTGCCTTTGAAAACTTTCTGTAGATTTTGGTAAAGAATCTACATATGACATACAAAACATAAAAGAAGTGCTATAACACTCTCATCATCTTTAGTCAAACCTTGCCTATTAATATACAGTATCGGCTCTGTTTTCCCCACATCTTTTTATCTTCCTTACTTTCAGATTCAATTACCTACTTGCTTCTGTATTTCCAAGCAAAAAAACTGATTAATTCAAAGACTGACACCAATGCAGCCGTCTGCCCTCACACACCCCTCAAGCATCCCACAGTTCTGGTGAAACCTTAGGACTTCACTGCCCCTCTCCTACTGCACTGCACCAGCAAGCTTTTCCAAGAAATACCACTGGAGTACTGCACCCTTGATGCCCTAAATTTCAAGCAAAGGCAGCTGACAAGGATGGATGCATCCACAGATTTAGTAGCACACCTGGTCTGCTTTTTCATATGTACTGAGAAGGAGTAAAAAGGTCATGCAGCTGGCTTTACTTTTCCTACATTTCTGTAACTCTTTAAGCGTGACACTGTGTGCATCGCTGTCATCCCCGCAGGTTATGAAACAAAGAACGACGATCGCTTAAGAGCACGTAAGCTAAAAGAATCAAGAGCCTTGAACTGTCAAAATTTATCAAATGTTTAATTGAACAAATTAAGATTGCTGCTCTCTTCAAAGGTGACACAGGTCTCCAGAGAGAAAAATCTACTTTTGAGAACAGTCAAGTCTTTATGTAATGAACACACATATTTTATATTAAGTCCACAGATTGTTCTAAATTGACACTTTATTCTTCTATATTCCAAAACCACTGTAAGTACACTCATTTTCAGAGAATCATAGAACGGTTTGGGTTGGAAGGGACCTTAAAATCATCTCGTTCCAAGCCCTATTTTACTAATCATTTTCGGAGAGTTCTGTTACTACGTTTATTCTCACAGACACATTTGGAAACTGCTATCTGTAAGCCTGCCCTTGTTTGTATATATGCAAATATTTCAATTTTAAAATTACTACTTATCAGTGAATTTTTAGTCCTGAAACCCAGGAGAAGTTACTACTTGCAAGTGTTTACACTCACGAGTGAGTAGAATGGTTTATCAATCACTCATTTCTTCATGCAGTGAAATATATATGAGCAGACTGTGACATGTCTGCATATAAACAATGTATTTAGAAACTTGCAGCTAGTAAAAAAAATTTAAGATCCCCCTACAGTGTGTAAGGACACACTCTGTGCCTGCTCTGTGTGTGTGCAAGCATTAGTGCAGTAACAGTCTCTAGATACTAACTTTGTTTAAATATGAATCCTGAAAAGTAACATGTGCATACTTGCAGACACCTCAAATTTCAAAGAACCCACCAAACTGGGAAAAAAGAAAGACACACAGAAAAGAAAAAAGAAGAAAACATTTTCCTTATGGGTAAAACAGGCCTCCTAGAAATCTGTGTTCAGCAGACCTTCTAATCTATGTGGGTCAAGAGGTGGTCTGGTAACCTTATCAATTTAAGAGCTCATTTACTACCAGAAAGTTTAGGTACAAGTTAACACTTATCTGTTACTATGTTCTCAAGTTTTGTCCTCAGCTGAATTAAAATATTTATACATCTGTACATCTGCTGATCACTAGTTTCTGAGAGGTTTTTTTCTGTCCTAATAAATAATCTATGTTCTTTGTAAAAAGATACCTCAATTTATTTTTTTCATATTGTGGCAGCACAATAATAATAAATACCAAGAAGTAATCAGGATTTCCCTCCCCATTAAATAGACTAATATTTCAACTGTTCTGCAAAGAGCACAAAGCAACCCACAGATGCCAACTCTTAACAGTAGAAAAAATTTACATTAGTTTTATCAACTATCTTCACAGAATTTGCCAACTCCTAAAGCCCTCCATGTTACACACAGCAGGATGTGTACTATTCCCCTTTTCAACCTCATGTTTTTCAAAGCTCTCCCTCCAGGAACCTTGCTTTCTTCCTGAGCTCTGATCCCCATAAGCTGAAGGGATCTCACATAGTCCCCCTAGATGGGATAAGCAGTTGTTTGGTAGATTCACTGCATTAAGGAACTCTACAGGACAGGGAGTTTTATTGCAACAAAGGGAAGAGCAGCAGGTGCTGATGAGAAAAGGGAAATATGCTACGTTAATAAATATTGGAGAAAGGATGGAGATCTGCATTTACCCAAAGTGTCTGAGGGAGAAGAAACCTCCGTGAGAAAGATACAGTCAAACAGACTGAAAGTGGAGGGATTCAGTGTTGGAAAAGAAACAAAAAGAGGGGAAAAAAAGAGGGAATAAGCAGCAAGACCAAGTTAACAAAACAGAGTTTCAAAGGCAAGTTACCACAACAGAGCATTTTGATCTGCAGTTTGTAGGTTACCTTCAATTTAAAAATATTGAATATGACCACTTGAGCAAAACAAAATTAGAGGACTACTTACATGTTTTTGCCGTTGTTGTATAAAAAACTTTTTCCTTTTAAAGGAAATTTTTAGTATGTTCACCCTAGAAGAAAGAAACAGGCCATGAAATACTGAACAATGTTTAGAGGCATAAAACCATGAAAAATAATACTGCATACAGTGAGCCTGAAAAATTATAGCTGTAAAATATTCAATGAATAATGTGCAGCCATCTCCTGTGTTGAGTGGCAAGTAGATGTCCTCGTTTAATCTTTAAATAGTTCACAGCAGTTCTCTCCCACCAAATCTATTCTTGCAGCAAAAACTTGATGACATCTTCTACACTAAACTGCACAAATGTTAAATGTGTCAACTTTTGTATAACTTCGGAGTCATATGACAACTGTGACTAAAGGAACAAAATTTAAGACCCTAATGACATGACAAGGTTGGGTCTTACAACAACTGAAACTTCGCAGACGCTTTGCAGAATTGGTTTCATAATGTGAAAAATATCACATACTTGTGTTAATAACTAAACAGAATCTCTAGATAAAATCATAACTTTAGAAGGATGAAAACTGTAAGAATGAATGTTAATATATTTTTCACTTCATTAACATTGCTATGTAATTTATGTGGTAATTTTAGAACAGAACACCTCTTTTTATATATACAGAGTGTGAATACATATTTTCTAAGGTAAAGATTACAACTGGAATTGGTGCTCAAGCAATTTTCATTTTAATTATACGCTTATCAGTTTTGCTAAATTAAACAAACTTCTACCTACCCACACACCTTCCCACAGCAAAACAAGATTTGTCTAAAATACCTAAATTTTCTCTGCAATAGTTCTACTTCAGTAAATGAAAATCTGCATTTTTTGGACTAAGAAATCTCTTATCTGTGGTCAGCTGGAGTCTTATGGATGGCTTAAGGAAAGCTCTTTAAGGTTTGATCAAGTCATGTTTGCCTGAATAAATAATCATGAAAGGGTTTTTTAAGTTTACTGCTAAAAGTCTCATAATATTTTCGTGCACTGATGCTTCACAGGATGTTAGATATCATCATGTATGAACTATGCTGAAAGTCCTCTCAGTTCTGGCACAGTTTTTGCATCACTGTCATCAAGCAGGATGGCATAAAATTCATTCCCCATTGCTCATGGGAGATGCACTTGAGTTATAGAGCAACATCCTTCATGGATATAGGAGAGTATATTCGCCAATTACTAACAAGAATATTCACGGCATTACCTATCCCCCCTTCTGCACAAGACACGAAAAACAGTCCGTGCCGATTTCAGAAAATGTTTTTCTCCATCAATTACAGAACCACAAAGAAACAGGTATTTCAACACTATTCTTTGACAAGACAAACTGATGTGAAAATTAATGAAAAATTGAAATCATATCCACCTCTCCCATTAGGCCAACTCTTGAAATACTTGGGTCATTTGTCTTGCTACCTCAGTGATCTGTGTTGCTCATCTAAAAGTTCTGGATTCTGAACTACCTGACAAGTCATACAAATTTTCAGTTGTATTGACTGAGCAGAAACTCATTATATATTAATTCTTTCTTGCGTCTAGTGCTACTCTGCCTGAAGTAGTACCACTCAAGTTTTGTGCTTCTGGTTCTTTCTTACCACATTTCTTGACTTAGATTAAACTTCAACAAACAAGTTTTTGGAGTTATTCTCAGCTTACACAGTTGCTGTCATGGTCTGCTCTTACCCCAACACGGAGCTAGCAAAAATGCAGGACACAGAAAAATAACCTTGAAGACTAAGCAAAAAACCTCCCACCCAACAACAAAAGGGGAACCAGCATCCCAAAGTACCAAAACTCTCTCAGCGCCTCTCCTCTACACCCTACGTTTTTTTCTTAATTAAAAAAAAACAAACCTAACTCTAAGAAAACAAACACCCCACCAAACCAAGAAAAACAAAACCAAAACCCCCCAAAACAAAAACCCAAACCCTATGATTCACTGTATCACCATTTAATCACTTAAAGCCAAAGCAGGGCTTTAAGTCTCCTTATTTTGACACTCCCCTGAATAGAGCACCCCTCTCAATTCCATTCATTCTTCTTAAAGTAGAACTAAACCTATTTAGTTTAGGCATGAAGAACACTTGCTACTCTGATATTTTTATTTAACAATAACTAAAAATCATTTGCAGTGTTAGGCCTAAAAATTGAGTGAACGTTCACATCTAGAAAAATCTACAAAAAGATCCAGGATCTTTTAGCCAAAGGATTACAGCCAAAAGGATTTAGACTTAACAAGCTCTTGAAGATGCCATACTCAAAAATTATATTAATAGAATGAAGTTACTGTTATTATAACTGGTGGCTCAGCGTCCCTTCTGTCCCACTAATAATCTGTCCAGTGACTATGAAACATTCACAAATCATTAAATTTCATGGTTTACTTATAAAGCACTCACTAGTAGCATATTAAGAATGATGGATCTTTTGGGTCCCATCTTCCTATCATTCACAAGCATCAAAAAAGATTTGTCACTTTGTGGGCCACAGAATTGCTAATTTCTGATTAAACTGGCAGTCCTGTCCTAGCACTTGGTACTAACAATTGATACTTGCGACTTGAAGCAAAAGAAGTTTCTTTACCTGTAAATCCTATACTTTGCCACTGAAAGATTCATCAAGAAACGTTCTGTCCAATTTGCTATGTATGATAGTTGTTTTCCAAGTTTTATCTAGCAATGGACCATGCATTCCTCAAGTAGTTTCTCTGAAGTTTTCAAGGCAGTGAAACTGCATGCACAAAATAGCATTTAATACCTAACTTCAGTTACTGCTGATATAGAGTTTGTATGTTTTTGCCATTAATATTTTACTTGCAAAATAAATTTGGAAATTACCACAGAACAGCTAAGCATCCTTGAGAGTAACTCTGCAGAGTGTATAAAATACTGCATTAAATCCAAAGCTATTTTTTAAACCTATCTTGACTTGCACTGCTGCTGACTGATCAGTCAGCTCTTTACGTAGGTTGTTTTGATTGAAAAGCCTCTTTTTGCCAAGGCAGAACTCTCTCACTGCCTCTGTTCCTGAAAACTTTTGGTCCCCTTTGACTACTACCATATGGCATAGTTGTATTGTTGTCATCCACTGCAGAGTATTTTACTTAAAATTTTGGAAAGAGTGCTTTGATGGTGTTTGCTGCCACCTTGAGTTCTGCCTTGGTAATGGTGAAGTTTGAACAGCTCATAGGAAAAACCACTTGGTACAAATGGTGTTACATAAAAAGCCTAAATAAATACCACTTCAGGCATTACAGAAATATATCCTGTTTTGAGGTCTAAAATAAAAGTGAGAATCCATACTACAAACACATCCCAAGCAACTCTGCTCTGGTGGCTTTCAGTGTTTGCTTGTTTTGGCAGAGATCAGGGAATGGACACCATTCCTGCCAAAGAATTATGATTAACTCATGCAAGATGCCAGAAAAAAATATCAAAAAGTTAGTCCCTGTGTAGGGAGCTTTTTCTTCCAAGATGAAGAGAAATTTTTAGAGAAAGAGAGAGTAGGAAGGCTTGGAACAATTGCATTAGCTGTCAGCTGAAAATATTACTGCCTAAACCTCATATTTTAGAGTGGGAATTATTTGAACTGAAAAACCTGTGGGTTTTATTTCCCTCAATTTCTTTCTGTAAATGAGAACAGGCTTTTGTGAAAAATGTTTTAGCATCTGTGTTTTATTCCTCGGTGCTCTCCAGGAATAAAAGTAGCACAGGAAGTTGTAGATTCTTCCTGTCTTTTGTGCTATAAACTAACTATCTTTCCCTTCCTTTAAAAATTCATATAGTCACAGATTTTAAAATGCCATTGCTCTGTGGTTTTCAGGAACAACTATTATCCATTCATACCTTACTTAGGTCAAATAAGTTGGCAGAACAAGACTGGCAGAAGACAGAAAATGTGCCTCCAGCTGGCAGTTTTTAAAACCTGCAGCGGTTCAAAGAAGCTGCGAGGCTGATGTATGAAAGAGAGCACTCAAGGCACAAAGATGAAAGATAAAAGTCTTTCATGCTTTAATGTGCATTAGAAATGGAAAAATACAAGTTTTCACTGTGCTGCTCTATGAGAGCTTTATTATTGACATACATTTATGCAGGATGATTGCAGTATATCCCAGGAAGTTGAAATGCAACTCACAGCAAAGAAAACATAAGAAAAATCCAGAGACTATGCAGTATTTTTTCCCCTAGAATTTTAATTGAAACTGATTTTATTGCTTTTTTATAGGAAATAGCTGCTTGGTTGGATTCATAAATGAAAGGATGGAATTACTCTATTATTTAAAGAATACAGCTAGGGAGCTTTTTTTTATATCATTAAGGGCCAAAAAGCAAGTACAACCCACTGGAATGCATTTTTCTGTCATGATTAAGAACACTGTACTATCTTACTGAAAAAGTTACCCAGAAAAATTGTTACAAATTCAACAAAGAACTTATGTATAACATAAAAAAGCTATAGTATTATGAAGCACAAAAGACCAAGTTCATATTTCTTTTAAAAAAGAAAGACTGAATTCTTTCTCATCCAATCCAAAAACTTTAAGGAAATGCCCAGCCTCCATATAATTTCTAATTTAGGTTGTAATTTTTAGTATGGTATAACTAATAAAGCCCAAAAGCACTTTAAAAAAATTATAGCTTATGTAACTTCTCATGTCATTCACATTACCGTTCTTGTGCACATTATTTCTTTGCAGAGGTTATTTTCTACAGCACTATCACGCACTCTTAATGTTTTATGTATCAGAGAATAATGTAAAGGTCTCTCCCCTGCTGACTTCAAACCTTGTTAATGTCATATACTCATATTTGATGAGATTTAAAAATGTCTAAATTATATTATCCTACTTCCTGTAAATCTGAAACTCCAAATAACTCATTTTACATTTCTACTCCAAGAAGCAAATATCTTCTTGTTGAATGCCATATTAAAAAGTTCAGACTGAACTTAATTCAGACTGAATTAGCTGCTGAGCTTTAATAGCAATACTGATTGGTTTTGTTTATTCTTAAAGAGACATATTATTGGGCATAACTGCAGCAAATCTCTAAGACCACAGGATCCTCCTAGTCACATACTCATACCTGTATGTAAATTAACTTGATCAAGACTTCACACAGTGCAAGGACTTCAAAAGTCTTAGAGATTTAACAGCCTAGGCAAGTTTTCATTTTTATCTGAAACCCAAGGAAATACCACAATACTCCATAAAGAACAATTATATGTATTGTAGGCTTCTTTGTAATAAATGTGAAAGCAAATGGAAGTAAGATTGTAAAAACTGACATATTTCTTCACAGTAAAGGAATTTACCAGGGATAGAAGCTTGTACAGATGAGTTTTCTATACACAGCAATTCCACCGGATGCAATCCCAATCATAAGATCTAGATTATGGAGATCCTGCAAAAGAAAAATACTGTAAGAACACAGATGCAGTTTGTGTCATTCACATTTATCTACTTATACATTTATTTTCAAGCTTTCTATACCTAAATTGCTACACTTGAGGAAAAAATTCAATTATATTTTTGAGTTTTGATTTCTGCGCATCTCTTTCCTTTGATGTTATCTGTTACATACTCTAAATATTATTCATTCATTAAAACAAGTTGTGATGTTCATACTACTACCCTGCTTATTCCTTAGTTCTGTATGAGAGTAATTTTGTAAGTCTAGCATTATTAATTTCAGGAAAGAAGTTGAAATACTTCCCAAGATTAGTCAGGTAAATGATGCAGAATTTTGGGAACTGAACAAAAATTTCCTGATTATAAGAAATAACTCCTTACTTTTCCCTAAAAGGACTTACCAAGAAAGACTCAACAGGAAGTGACCACAATTTTGCATATAAGGGTATGTTGGAGAAATACCCATGTGTACATGAATATTTGATACACTAAATGAAATCCATTATTAACTAAACCAAAAGCTGTGATTACCTCAACACACGCAACTGGAAAAAAGACCCCCATAAATTTACAATCCTTTCTATATAATGAGATACTAAAGAGGAAACACATTCTTCCCTATAAACAAGCATTTGAGATAAAAAAACCACCAAAAGGCAGGGAGGAGGATGATGGATGATCATTTTGAGTCTAAACCCAGACTGATATTAGGGAAGTTAGAAATCTTGGCTTCCCATTTCTTATTATCAGTACACACTAATATGTTATTACACAGATTTCTAAACAGAGCTAAATGCATACATAAATCCACATGTAAGTAGAATCCATTGTTTAAAACACCAGGTTTGAGTCAAAAGCAGTTTCAGGCTGTTTTTAAAGGACAGCAGATCTAACAGATTCTCTTAAAGCATTCAGTAGCACAGTTGCTCCTCTAGATGGTACTCTGGGCTCAATTAATATACAGCTTTCCTCCGTGTCCAATCCCAATTTCTTTATATTCGTAAGGTGCAGAAAAATGGAACAGGTAGCACATGCTCTGACAGTACTGTGGAAAGTCTACAATAAATCCTTTAAAATAGTTGAATGGAAGTGTGATACAGGCACATGAATGAGTGAAGTCCCACCTAATTTGCAAAGCATAATACAGGAATCCAGAACTGACACCCCTTTATTTTAATGTTTGGGAAGAACATTCAGGTATTCAGGAGATTAACTGCATGTAATTTAGCTTTTTCTGCTATGATATGGCCAACTTAAAGAAGGGCAGAAAATTGTATTATTAGCACTTGGAACTCACTCCAGGTTCCTGCTTTTAAAAATCAATACTGTGAAGAAAAAAACAGCTTCAAGTGTAAAAGCTGAAAATCGAAATGATTAAGCAGAAATAAAGGATTATCTAAACACTTGATGGGGATTAATTAGGCTAAACTACTCTATTTTCTCCAGAAGCTTTGTCAGAACAAAGTTCATTCCTCACCCTCCTCTGCACCAGCGCAAATCATTAATCTCCCATGTTATTTGTTATTATGAATTCTCTTGTGTTAAGCCTAAGAAACAAAAAACCAAGATGCTGCAATAGCATAAAGAGAAGTTCTCCTATATGAAATATGATACTGATGTGCAGTTATTTTCCTTTCAAAACATCTATGGTGTTAAATTGCACAACAAAGAAATAACATGCATATATTTCTAAAGAAACCAGGTACCTTGAAGAAAATTAAAAAGTTGTAAAGATAAAAAATTATCATGCTAGGCATCTAGCTAGTTAAGTACTGATTCACATTTGATTTAATTTACAATTACCATCTTGATTTTTGTAGATATGGTAATAATATTGATTCAACAAATTTCCTATCTTAGACCCTCTGAGTAAAAATGAAAGATGAGTTAACAGCAAATTAATTATTGAGCAGGTGGGATAGTGGTCCAGAGTCAAACGGAGATTAGAAATTCAAGAAATATCAATATAGTTTTAAGATATTGAATTCACTCTCCTGAGTCTCCTAACACTATTGCATTTTTTAATATTTTAGCAGTTCAGATTTTTCACCAGAAAAAAGCATAAGTGTTTGCAGATGAAAACTGAGCTCAGATTAAAGTTGCATGTCTAGCAAGTTGCTAAAAAGAAAGCTCACACTTATGTTAAATATTTAACTTTGCATCATAAAACAAAAAAAATAAGGAAGCTATATATTCATCTGCTCTTCAAGAAACATTATCCAAAAGTATCTCTCTCAACCACCAGTACCGGAGCATGAGCTTCTTTGGGCCACTAGTATAAAAGCCAGGTGTTACCTGGTTCTGCTGCCATACACAACTTAAGAGGAACAAGACAAATTTAGTAGCAAAGACCTGAATCATCAGAATCCACAGAAATAAAGCCTTTCACAAATGCTTTAATTAGCCACACTTTAATTAGCCCCTACTAAAGCTGTTCAAGGCGCTGGGATGTGACAAAACTGGAAGGATGATTTAAAAGCAGTACTGAGTGGGGGGAGGATATCAGGAGGCACTGTAAACATCCCTGCCCAAGCAGGGGGATGAGAGAGTAGCCGCAGTGAAGAAGCAGCTTATAACCTTCACTGCAAATTTCTTACAGGCCCCAGGAGCAAGACCAACAATACTGTGTTGGCTGAGAGGTTTGCCTCATGGCATTCAACCCAAACAATGACTTGCAACTGATGTTTTGGAAGTTCAAAACTTCAGAGACAACCAAGTACACCCCTGCTCACAATCCCCCCTCTCAGTTTCTGGTCATTTACAGCTAGAGGATTTCCTGGTTTAGAAGCTTCTTTTATGTTCAATGGACTCCAGTGACTGCCTAACTGCTCCTGATAGCTATTTCACCTTGGGCATCCATTAAAACAGCAGTAATGCTTACAGTTCAACTGCAGCCTCATGGAAAAAGTTCCTTTACTTAAACCTGTCTCTTTCTGTTTTCCTTAAAACATTCATAATTGTTATCCTTCTCTGTACTTTTCTTTTTCCATTACCCACTTCGAGATAAGGAAGGTAGAGGAAGAATGAAGCTCAATATTCAAATGATATCGAAGCTCAATTCGAAAGTTGGTATGATATTTTCTGGTTTGCTTTCTATTTCCTTCCTAGCAGCTTCTAAATGTCTAGATGTCCAGTTCAACTGCTAGAAAAAAACAGATCACTCGTAATATTTCATCCTTCAAAAAAATTGAATTGAGACTAAACTATTATTTTGAATTGAAACAGTAGCAATATGGCATGCCGTGAAATTTCATGTAGCTGAAAATGTCTGAATCCAGTCTATCTTCACCACTTGGCACTGGAATGACCACTACTGACATCCTGCATGCAGTTCAGTGGCCCACAGCTCAGGCAGGATAATGGAAATTGGAAGAGCTTTCAGAAACAGCATCCCATTAATATTAAGAGACTAGCCACATAGTGGAAGTCTTAGCACTCAAGTTGGCTTATCAAAATACTAGGCAATAATAGAAGTTAAAAGGCAAATGTCCAATCAAGTTAAGTGCATATAGTGAAATCTCAGGTGTAACACTAAGAGCTTCAGCTATAAAGTAGAAAGATGACAGATGACCCAGTGGACAGACAGTGTACCTATAGAAAGTCAGATTTAATAAGATCAATTATTTCCTTTCCTTTCTACTTTTCTCCATTCTTAAAAAAAGCCTCTACCTTTTGAGGACTGTATTTCATGAATATGAATGTAATTACAGTGGCTTCATACAGAACTACTTTAGGAATTCCTAGAAATCCAATGCAACACTCACATATTGTGGCAGCATAAAGAAAAACAAGAAAATATGCTGAAGGAAGCAAATTACTCATTCTATTCCTTCCTCACCATTAGAGAAATTTATGAATTTTTCATTATAACTCTCAGTGTCAGGATTATTAAAAAAACTCAGAAAAATGTTAAGAAAACTAGAAGTCATCTTCACCTAGGAAAATCAATTATCTGTAGTACACTTCCCTTAGTTTTTACACTACAAGCCTTATGCCAAAACAATTTACTATTGCATAGAAGCACAAATGGTAACTTGCACACTAGGATGCAAATAAAAAAGCATTTTGGGGATTGACTTCAGATGAATAGTGTAGTCAAAAATTAAATAGCAGTAGCCAGTGAAATACTAGGACATGTTTCTTATCAATGCACAAAAGTATCTAAAAGATTTCAAATACATTTTTAGTGGTCATCTCTCAAGCTGTTGAATGCTTCTGGGATTTAGCCTGGAATCAGGGAATACAGGAATTTAAACACAAAAAAAACCCCTCTATATTCTTAACACTTAAGAAATTATTGCTAGAAATTCAGAGAAATTAAACTCTTAAAACACCTGCCAACTAATAGCACTAAACAGAGCATTCATTTTCTTTCATACTAAGACACTAAGAAACCTTAGTAAAATTAATAAGTAAAATATATTGCAGTGATTAAATAGTTTATCTAAAAATACATTGTTACACTTTTGAGGAGCTCTAGCTTATTTGGTTGAAACTCCAGCACCTATGTGACAGAGAAGTTATTGTAAAATTACCCACCTCTAATTAAAAATAACATTTGATAAAGTCAATACTTAAATACTACTTTATTTTACTGCTATTAACTCATGTAAACAACAACAACAAAAAAAGATAAAAATTTACTTTCCAAGGGAAAAATTACAATGTAAACATACTCTACCACTGTGCAATTCCACTCCATAGAATTCAAGTGTTCGTGCTATATTTATATAGCAGGATTCTGCTTCAGATTGCTTGAGGCCACTAAAAGAAGGGAAAAAAATAATAAATATGAACCACAGACAAGTCAAAAAAAATAAAATAATATATTTATTCCAAATGCATAAAACTAGAAGAATGCCACCGTCCAGGGTCTGAGAAATAACCCCACATTAAGGAGTGCCATCACTGGTGAAGGCCCTGCTAAAGTATTCTCAAAAAACTGAGTGAAATATACACAATTTTACCAACTTAGCCATTCTGGACCAGTTCTTTTTAGAAAAATCTTTTTTATCTGTTATGTTCAAAGGGATGAGGAAACTATTCCCCTACAAAATCTTATTTTATAGTAAGAAGCTGTATCTATAAATATTTTTTTTATTTCATAGTCTCTCAGAAGAAAGTCATTTAGAAGAAAGATTAGAAGTATAAACGTACTAATAAAATAAAGGGGAGAGAGCAGATTAAAACTTAAAGTTATGAAACTCACCAAGGAAAAGCCATCTGAGTTAACCTGCAATCTCTAAGTCCTAAAATACTTTTTTCTCCTGCAGCTAAGACATATAAGAAGAATTTGACCTTCTCGTCTTCAAGAAAGCTTCCACAAGTGCATGTAAAAACAACTCTTTGCTAGGTGAGCTTCCAAAACAACATGCATAAAATTATGTTAATCAAATGCAATTTAGGTGCAGCCTGCAAAAAGCTAACATAACATTAAGTTATGTTAAGAACTCCAGCATCTATTACTTCCAATTAATACCCCTCCTTTTAAATGCAAAGCCATCAAAATACTATGCCCTGAAACAGCCACTCTAGGAAATGTTACATCATGCTCCAGAAAACTGCAAGCTACCTTGAACTAGAAAGCCATGGTCAGGGTGGCTTGAGGATGTCACAATATTGGCAACAAAAGAGCAAAGACAAAAAAAAGAACAGTTTGTCACAATCCTCAGCTAAACTGGTTTCTCAGATCTACACATACACTGACTACTGTCACCTTGATTCTGACAAACTTTAGTAGACTTTATCTCTTTCACTGTGTTAGAAAATTACAAAAGCAAACCAATGCAAAATGGCCATTTTGTTATATAACAGGATGCTGAATATATTTGTAAGAGTACATTACTTTCATTTTAAAAAAATTTGATCGAGTACTTTGTTCAGAAAGTCTGCTGCACACCAACAAGATATGCCTGCAAATTTTAATTCTCAATTTGCATACTCCATCTACACCAGACCTTGTGTCTTAAAGGGCCAGCAAGTATCTCAGCACAGACTTAGGTTTTTTTACTCGTTGTTACACCCTCCTACTCAATTAGAGGTGAAATAAAACCTCCAGGTCCCTGAGCAGATGGTAATTATTCAGTGAGATAAACAGGCAAGAGGAAACTGGTCTTGACGTTCCAATTTTTATAGTTGTTGATACCCAAGGACTAACGAACCTCATCTGGAATATAAGCATCCCATTTAGTTTCAAATGCATCCTTCTCTTCCAGCTGATGGCTGGATCTAGCAAGCACTATGAAAACCTTACCAATTTGGACAATATCTGCATCCTAAGATCTCAGGCTGCTTATGTGACAAAGCAAAACACAGGAGGAAAACCACATTAAAACCAACTACATACAGAAAAACCCCCCTATGGATTTAGGGATGAACACAGAGGGAAACTTTCTGAAGCTATACCAGTTCAATACGACAATAGTTGCTTTCTTAACAGCTACATACTGAGCTAAACTGGTTAGTGTGACATGGGCTTGTTCAGGGATTACTTCCTCAGATTTTGCAAAGCAACATAAAACCTAGGTAACAAAAACCTTGCACCGAGTTACAAAACAACACAAGAAAGACATAACATGACTTCTCAAGTCTGCATTTCAGCAATTCAAGACTTTTTCTTTTCCTTTGTGAAAGTTTCCCAAAGGACAGACACTAAAGAATGAAAAAAGAATAGATGTTTATAGAGTTGGCTTTAAAACCCTGTAATCTAAGAATACTGATTTCAAAGTTATAATAATTTACAGATAACCTACGTGGTTTACAGCAAATATTATTTATTCCAGATTAGCAGAAGTCTCATTCCAAAGCAATAACGTTCTCTCAAAGGGTAAAAAAGTAAATTCTTCCTTTCCATCTTTCCTTCCCAGCAGCTCTGGTGAACAGCAGAACCATTCTTGTCAAGTATGTTCTTGGCACTAATCTAGTCAAATTCATGTCCCAGACATAAGTATTCTTTACAAATGCTAAAGGAGTACGCAGGAAACACTGCCAGGATAAACAATAATGTGTCTGCCTCTCCTTGCACGCTAAAGTAAATTGGCCTTAAGGGCTAAGTTTCAAAAAAGGTGTTAAAACAATAAAGAAACATTTTTTCCAGTCCAATCTACTCAGTATTTTTATTCAGACCTTCAACTACCAACACCTCTGATAATTCCAATACAGAAGTTAGACTTTTCAGTCATCAGGACTTCACTCTACCAAAGACACTCAATAAAAGCATTGATTTCACTGAAAGGACCCAGAGAAGAAAGGAGTCTTTGCAACAGACCCCACCACACCTTAGTCTGGACCCACGGTAACTTCTGATCTTGCCTCTGCAGGACATAACCAGATTTTTATCTCTTGCTACCACAGCACTAAATACATGAGTTCAACCCAGCCACTCCAGGCACTTCAGAAACTTCCCTCAGTGGTCTCCAAGATGACTGCTTCCTAAAGACAAGCAGATTTATTAACTCCTGTCTTAAAGTCCTCCTCAGAAAACTACTGAGCCTACTGGAAACTGCAATGTAATTTGGAAGGAGTAGAGGCATCAGCTACTGTGTCTGAACATGAACTGTTTGGAAAGCAGTCCAGATTAGTACCTCCAACAGAAAGGATAGTTGGAGTTAAGAGTTCAGTGGTTATCTTCTTTTCCCCATAAATGACAATGCATGTTCTTGACTGCTAGGGAGCACACATAAAGTTCAGAACTACTCACTACACCCATTAGCAGTAAAGAAAATAGAGGGAAAAATAAGAGTACTGAGAAAAAAAACAGCTGAGGGACATTAGGAAGAGATGAAAATAGAAATATTTCAGGGTATAAATCAAAGAAACTAAGACAGCAGGGAATTAGCTCTGCTGCAGTTAAGATACAAACAGAGAAAACAAGTCTACAGAGATTTGGATTTCATTTGCTCACAGATAATTTCTTAGATTGGCATATTTGCATTCAGCTTGCAAGTATCTGATCAACACCACTAATTCCAAAGCTGCAGTCTTACAAGAGACAAATCAGCAGGGTCAGAAAAAATAATTAGCAGCGCACTGACTGGAATAATCTGTTGCAGCCTTTGTATTACACTCAGGAGAGGGGAGTGAAAGCACAAAGTTAATTGAAGTGTTTTATGGTTATGGTGTTTATTGGAGTTTTTTCCATATATATAGACAAAAAAAATTAAAGAATTTGAAAAATGATCAAATGTCCTCCATCCAGAAAACCCCTCAAACATCTAGTATAGTGTTCCAGATTGTTGCCTTTAATAATGTATAAGGCTAACTGATCTACTGGAGGTTATAACTAGAAATTTATCCAAATGTTTCAACACATTAGCATCATACTCTGAATATAATTAATCTAGCACCTCTATGCTAAACCCAAGTATTTAATTTAACAGAAGCTATATGAAATACAACTGGCTGATGTAAGCTCTACTAAGAGCTTGAGTCTTCCTTTTGACATCTTTTTTTTTCTTTAAAAGCTCAAGGGATGAGAGAGAACTAAAAGTTCACATTACCTGTGTTGCTCATGTAGCGTTTCTACTTTGGTAAGAAAATCTTTGTTCTGCTCCGGTATAAAGTTGTAATTTGACAGATATCCTGAACAATGCACTGAAGCATTATAGTCTCCAAGTTGTGCTGTTAAGAAACAACAAACACATATACAAAGTTTTCATAGTTAATTGGGTTATTGTTAAGAAGAAATTCCTTCTCATTAAAACATGTACACATATGGGGAAATGCAGGCATTACCAAATATTTTCCACCATACATAGGGGATTGTATGACACCAGTGAAGTAAGATTTTTTTCAAAATACACTTACTATAACAATAATCTCAAGCACTGAATGACTCAGTACTTTATTTAGTTACATATATAGCCCCACTTTTGCACCATAAGCTGTAACAGCACCAGACAGACATCATGTGCCATGCTGGCACAGACGTGCAGTACTGTAACATCAGAGAACACCAAATTGCTTCAGTAAGAGATGGCAAATGAAATCAATTTGACACATTTACTTGACTATAACATATTAGAAGTCTTCAACAAGATCTGTCACTTAGAGAGCATCTACTCTTCACAAATTCAGGAGGAAATCGCTCTACTACCACCTGTGGCACTCTTCTAGAAATTCAGCTGTGAATTACTTAACAGAACATGTGAAATAACTACTGATTTACACATAACATTATCAAGCTGCTACAAAAAGTAAATAACTTTAACCTGTACTAATCTTCTTTTTCGTAAGGAGCATGAAGTAGTGATTATAAGGCCTAAAGTTTTCCAGAAGTTATTGGCATGATTTGCAAATTAACACAAAAGAAGGTAACTGATAGGCTGCAAACAACTCAGCATTAAAAGCCTCTCAAGTAAATCAAAGTTCAAGAGCACACTTTTAGGATATACTATCAAAAATATTGATGCTATTTTCCAGAAAATAAAAAAAAATGTAAAAAAGAGATATTTAAATGATTCAAGTTGAGGGGCAGGAGAGGCACATCAGAAATAACTTACACCTACAGTAATTTTGTAGGACCTGTAATGGAGGGGATAACTAATATTTGCCACTTATATATTCAAACAGCATGATTTATATGGCCCAGAAAATGGAACTACTATGATACAAGACAATTCTCAGCCAAAAGCTAATATTGTTGCACACCTAATTTTCTGCAACGAGAGAAATATTTAAATAACAAAGGGAATGATAAAGCGTAACTAATTTACTTTGAATGCAGATGTTCTTGCATGCTTAGTTCTTTCTTTTCAAAGGTAGCCTGAACTTTAAATTAGTTAGCAAAATGGCAGGCAAAGGACTAAATATTTACTGTTAAAACCAAAACATGTATTTGAATGTTACTGTCAAATTATCTGAAGAAGAACTCAAAAACAAGAATGAGAAAAATCATACCAAAAAAAAAAAAAGAAACCAAACCCAAACCAAGTCAGAAAATGCAGAAGTATCACAAGAAGCTGAAATAATTTTTAGGAATATCCATACATTAACAAAAGTCCAAGCCTGCCAAGGCTAAGACTAAAGCAACAATGATAAAAGCAAAAATTGGGAACTTTTAGAAGTATGCTAATAACAGTGTAGAATAAAATCCACAATTTCAGAGATTATAGTAGTTGACTGAGGATCCTTTCCTTTACAAGTCATTAACACAACCCATCTTTTCTATGAAACAATCTACATCTTAATGGTTTGTTGCAGCCAGTTTAAATTCCAATCTTGCCAGTGGGAAAAGACCAGATTGCCAGGAATAAGGTAACAGTTTTCCACTTCAATTTTCTTTGCAATAGGAAAAGATATTTTTACTGTAATTTTACCTTCTCTAAAGAGGACAACTGTTATTCCTTCATACATTTTGAGGTATAGTCTTCTTTCTAATCATCAAAATAGGCTACTCTGTTTTTTTTTTCCCCTCTTCCTCCTAGCTACCTGAGGGCATGCCAACAAGGGGAGCAATTTAGCTTCTCCAACTCCCTAGCCAGCTGTTACAGTAGGAGAGAAACATCTTGCAAGACTAATGATCTTGTGTAAGATTTAATTATCCAAGTAGGAAAAAAAAGTTAGGACACATTGAGATGTTGGCAAGAATAATAACCCATGATGCTTCTATCTCTTTAGTGGATTCCTCCAGAAGAGAGCAGAAGGGCAGGAAATATTAAAGACCTATTTCTAATCTGAGTTTCTCCTGACATAGTTTTTGCTCTGATCACAAGTCAGCAGATACTGACTCAATGAAGATAAAGTTACAGTATAAAAATAAGCATATTTTTGCCTTTCTCCATTCTAGACCACTGTTGCTCTTTAATTTATTATAACTGGCAAATGATATAAAGTGAGAGAAAATGGAACCAAGGATGAGTCAAAAAACAAAGAAACCCCTGATATTTGAATATCAGAATATTGTATTTTAGAGTTCTATATCTAATATGAAAGGCTTTAAAGACAGGAATATGAGGGACCATTCATATAGGAATATGAGGACCATTCATATAGGCCATATTCAATAAAAAGAGGACATTTCTCTTTTAATTCTTAGTAAAAGAAGAGTTCAATAGCCAAGTAGCCATGTTGACATATCAAAACACTAGTTCTAAAAACTTTCAATACAATAAGAGCTTGTAAGTGCTTCAAACACGAATCTTGAGATCATATATGTTTACAGAGCATAGGATCTGTCTGTGCCTTATTGAAGCCTAAACAGGCTATGTATTCTTCGTACTTTTTTCAAAAGTAATTTGTTCAGATATCCTTCAAGGTGCAGATGACATACTGTTCTCCAATTCTACAGACTTTGCTTGTAAATAATACTAAAAAAAATTGCATACAAAGTAATAGCACCAGAACCTATTTCTGCACATGGGCATATCAAATACCTTCAGATATCAGAAGGGAAATGTATGAATGGCTCATGACTAACCATGATGAGAAATCAGTCATAGATCATATGGACAAATTGGTCCAAAGGAATGCCTACAAAAGATAGTCTTTGAAAACTGGTTTAATAGCAACTTTCTATAGACCTGAGAAATGCACCAGAAAAGAATCCAGCAGTTTCATATTGAATTTGTAACTTTTTTGCAAGTTTAATATTTTAGGTCAAATGAATAAAGCACAAAAGTGAATTGAGTTGCCTGTTTTTAAAAAATGATAACTACATATGAAGATCAGGTTCCCAGGGTAACAGAAAATAACCAAACAACAGGACAAGTCTAGCAAATAAATTGTAAAAATCCTCAGGTATAAAACTGCAGTCCAGATTAAAACATAGTTAGGATAACATGACTGGCCTCCAAATCAGGACAGCAATAATGATTCGCATGCTTGAGATGAGGGTGAAATGTAGTATTAAAGGTTAATTATTATCTTCATATGAGCACTGAGGTACAAAAAGAAAAGATCTTAATCTATAAAGTTTAATCAGTTTAGAAATTTTAAGTGATTGCTTTTTGGCACAAAAAGAGAACAGAAGAAAGATGAACTTCCTAGCATAAACTGTTTCTCAAGAGTAACTATGAAGTTTTCAAGTATTAAAATGTCTCTGGAATCAGAAAATGAGTTGCTACATCAGAATTCAGTTTCAAAGAACCAACATAGAAATGTAGACACTTATTAAGGACAGACTAAAAAGGTCCACTGGAATGAGCAAAAAGACACCATGTTGAAAAAGGTTTTCAGAGAGAAATTCCTAAAAGGACCAAAACCCTTAGAAGTGAACGTTGAAAAAAGGAAAGGTGTTTCAACAAGTGGAACCTGTATCCAAATAAGGGTGAGAACATGAACACTAACCCACTCAGCCACTAAGTAATTGTGATGTCTCTCCTGGACATGTAGAACTAGCTATCATGTGAGTTAAAACTAACTTGTTTTGTAAAAGGAAATAATGCTTCACACTCAAGAGCCCTTACAAAATGTTCAGCCTAGGCATGACTGTAAATAGCTGCTTATGAGCACTTACAACAGCTGGCCATTTTGTGGTAAGACAGAATGAGAAATTAGACATTAATAAAAACAAAGGAACATTTGTAGGGGAAAAAAAAGGAAACTATGCATACACAATGGTAGTCTCCAAGTTATTTACCACTCCAGAATGAAAAATGAGCCAGGCATTGTAATGCCTTTTATTAAAAGAACTAAAAAATAAAAATCAGCAGCTCAAAACTCAGACACAGTTGAACAACAACACAAAGAAATAGTCTCAAGGAAAAGAAAGAAACAAATTAGAAACTATAAATTATAGCGAGTTGCTGTTTCTGCATCTCAAATACAACATGTACTTCAGAAACCATACAGACACAATCGAAAAAGTATTGAGAAAAGCAAAGTATAATCCAAAGTACAAAGAGTATTCATTTTGAGAAAGTATTGGGATAAAAGACTTAAAGGAATAGTTACCAGTACTCCCAAAACATTGTGAGGTTTTGCCAAACTAATGCATCTGATCCTCTGCCATATATCTTGTTTCTCAGCATTCACCACTACTCATTTGAGAATCACAAAATAATTTAGGTTGGACAAGACCCCTAAGATCATTGAGTCCAACCCTTAACCCAGCACTGCCAACACCACCACTTAAACAAGTCCCTCAGTGCCACATCTACACATTTTTAAATACCTCCTGGGACGATGACTCCACCACTTCCCTGAACAGCCTATTCCAAAGCCTGACAACCATTTTGGTGAACACATTTTTCCTAATACAGAACCTAAACCTTCCCTGGCACAACTTGAGGCTGTTACCATGAGTGTAACACTGTGTTACATGGACCTTGACCTTGAGAAACTCTTCTTTTCCCCTTTTAGTTATGTTACACAAAAATATTAAATAGGTTCATCCAACTTAAAAATACAGAATAGTATCAAGTCTATGAGGCACTGCAGAAAGTCAGCTCCTTTAGCTACAGCACCTGCCTGGAGATTGTACCTTGTTTTGAAGTGTTACAGTTCAAAAAATTATTTGTGGCTTAATGGAAGACCATCACATAAGCAATACTTGAAGCAATGATCTCCTGAAGTGGCCTCTGTATTGCCTAACACAACTGTAAAATATAATTAAGGAAAACCAGCCCAAAAGAGCTGGAAAATTGCTGTATATAAACAATCAGGACACTCTTAGAAGATCTGTTTTACAGAGATGCTAGCAAGCTCAGGAGCAGCAATCTAGAATTCAGTGAACCATATGGAAGAAAACGGGAATGTATTTCAATTAATCTCTTCAAGCTGATTCTTGTATTGTGAGTTTCATGACCATCACACATATAACACTGGCATTGCTGATGACAGGTACTGTAAGATATGATAAAAGGTACCTGTGACTGAACAGCACTCATGCAGGTTTCAGAAGAACAGATGTGACATGCACACAGTCCTCAGACTACCCAACACATCTAGTAAGTAATTTCAAACATTGGAAATTCAGCTCAAAGTTCTCTCTATCAATCCAGTCTGATTTTGATTCTAAGGCACAAGGGTTAAAGATGCCCTGGAAAGAAGAAGAAACCTGGCTGATCTGTGAGCAAATCTGTCATCTTACATGCAATGTCCTTCTGAGCACTATTTCTCTTCAAGAAAGCATGGGTGGGGAGCACACATAGAGAAAAATCCCCAAATGCTAAACATGAAAAGAGAGAGGACTCCATAAAGTAGGAAGTCTGGGGTTTCAACCTAATTTCTAGAAAGTAAGGCAAAATGAAGGCAAGTTAGAAGAAAGAGTCAGGCCTCACTGTGGAGCTGCTGTTGCTGTTTCTCTAAGCCTTACAGCCCACCTCTACCTCTGGGATATCAGTCTTACAGCATTTTCAAAATTCTAACTCTGTTATTCCCAGTTCCTGACTTTCACACTAAGGTCAGCTTTCCTTGACTCCTCTTCCTCACTAGCCTTCCCTTCCTTAGAAGAGGTTAAAGTCCATTTGAATCCCTAGCAAAGTCAACCCCTTTCTGAACAAACAAAGATAGATAACAGTGTGCTATACGTAATTCCTGGTTCTCAAATCAAGGCAGAGAGGAGCAATAACACAAGAGACAAGAGCAATTGATGTTCAGGAAAAAAACAAGCTTAGAAGCATTCATAACATCTTTGTTATCTTTATTGCTGTGCTTCAGATTCAAGTCCCAAGTCAGCAATGGATTTATTAACTTAAGAGCATATTCTCATGAAACCCATTGGACTTCTTACATACCAGTAGCTGGGCATTTAAACAATGGCCTGGAAATGGCAATTTGCTACACGAAGTGATAGAAAACAAGTGGTGCTAAATCAGCTTTGTGACATTTGAAATAAAAAAATGAATAGGTTTTCTTATTTGGTTTTATAGATGGTACAACATTCCCATTTTACACTAGTAAAACCACATGATTTATCTTAAAGATTTTTCGGTATGAGCGTATCCTTCCAACTTCACAATGATGAAATGATTTGAAATGGTCCTTAAGAAGTTCTTCTTTAAAAAAAAAAAAAAAAAGATTTCAAAATCCACTGATTGTTTTGTCACAAAGCACATTCCTGATAATACACCAACAACTTACTCTTGAAGTGTCTGAACTATGTTCGTAATCAGGTTCAGTCACATGTTATTTAGACAGAGTATTCACACCCACTTGCATTCCCCTGTAACTTAGCACCACCAGGCAATGCAGGGTGTGCTGCAGCAGGGCAGAGGGACGCGTCAGAGCTTTATTTCAGAACCCCAGCACTGAACCCAAATGCCTGCCCAAAGAGCACTACAGAGAAGCAGCATTCCAGCAGCACAGCAAATACCATCAAAACCTGTCCCTGGGCAAAACTTATACAAAGCCTCTGAAGGCCAACCGTACGACCAGCACACGGAAAAACTTGAGTTAAGAAGCAAGAGCAGAACTATCAAACCCCAGACCTCACACTGTGAAAGAGATCTGCTTCAGGTCTCCCATCAGCAACAACTGCTACACCTTTTAAATAAACAAACCACAATGTTGTCAGACAGCAAGGATTTCTCCTTCTGCACACAAGAGAAGCTACAGAAGGAGAGAGCAGCCTGAAAGCCGCCAAGAAGTGGCAGTAAAGAGCTCAGGTAGAACTGATTCACGGCTACCTCAGACAATAGATTTCTCATAAGCAGCTACCTCATACCCAAGAACTTCAGCTCTCTTTACTAAGTATGATTAGAAATTAAAACACTAATAGAAAACGACTTAAAATAATTTCAGTTGACAGGAATCACAGCAAACATGACTCAGTAAGGAGATTGAAACCCTCGGATTTCAAAAATGTCTTTCCTATGCCATCATCTTCAGGTAAAAGCAAAAAAAAAAAATGAAAACCTTAAGGGAATATGTCTTTCTATTAAATATTTTATTCTTTACCAATGCAGAGAATAAGTATCAGTATCATACAAGNATCACAGCAAACATGACTCAGTAAAGAGATTGAAACCCTCGGATTTTAAAAATGTTAAGTATCAGTATCATACAAACAGCAACAGAAAGGACAACAGATAGAAAAAAGAGGTTACTTTTGGGGTTGGATTTTTTGTGCTTTGGTGCTTTTTTATTAAAAAAGAAAAAGAAACAAAAAAAAACCCCACCACCTGGTAAAAGCAGCACTATCTGGAGTTTAAAAAAACAGGCAGATAGCTCAATGGGAAATCCAGAATCCACTAAGAAAGAGAAGGATTAAAACCCACTAGCACCCTTTGACAGTATTCACTGTCTTTCTAACATTTTCTTTCAGTAGAGATAACTGCATTAGTAGGTATCCCAGCCTAAGCACTAAAAAGGGAACAGTCATAAAGGGAGAAGGGGAAACAGGAACCTAGTTGGGATTTGGGGTAAACTTATCTAGTTTATGGCATGATTAATTTCACTTTATGATAAAACCTTTGTATTCTTCATTTTTGTTTTAGCACAATTGGATCACCAATCGTTCATTTAGCAATCCTAATGGTGCAGAGTGTTTCAGCCTTCAAGTGCCCTTACTGGGCCTCAGGAACACCAGAGCAAGATGAACTTCATTTGGCTACAAAATTGGGACTGCCACCTACCACGGAAAATTTTTCTGGTTTCAACTGTTCTTACTGAAGCTTGAATCTGATCATGGTTTCATTTTATAAAAGGGTGCAACATATGACATGCTTAAACATAAAAGCAAATGTTTCATAGACTCTTAGGGTTTTGATAGATACTACGAGTTTATCACATTCTTCTTGGAAAACCACACTTTAATTATTTTAGCTTGGTCCTTATTTCAAGCAAAAATTACCTCAATTGTTTCTGTGGGCCTCGTTAGCCTTTCCATAAAAGAAATGAGATTCAGCCAAATAATTACTCAACTATTCTTGCATACTTTCCCCTGACTATTTTAACAAATATGCAAACTCCACTAAACCCTCAACCTGTTTTTTTTTCTTTATTTGTTTAATGAGAAAGGTCTTCCTCCAGCTGTTTTTCACTATCTGCTGAGGATGCTTGTGAGGCAATGTATCAGACTCCAATTTGGTTTTCCTACAGAAGATGTTTTTATAGTATCATCATTTGAAATTTTTTTGCCAGTTGAAAGCAGATGAGAAGGATTTAAGTTCTTATATGTAGAGTCACCTTAAATGTATTGCCAAGGGCCAGTTTTACACAACTAACAAACCAAATTCCATGAAACAAACATTAAGTAAGAACACTGTAGTTTCTTAATCATGAGTTTACCTTCCTCTTAACTGTTCCCTAGATGACCACTTATTCCCTTGGAATGCTTTCCCGTAGGTATTGTAACACACAGTAAGTTTCAATGTTTTTTTCCACTGACAATGCAAACCTGACTTTTTGTCAGCAGTAGAGGCACACATAAATAACAACATTATTCCTGTATTAACTTTTTTTTTGATAGCCCTAAAAAGTAATTTTTTTCTGTTTAGACTGTCTCTGCAGGCTGCTTTAATAAGCTCCACCTGCATATCGAATACTCTGCACAAACAGATAAGGAAAGAAATCTCTCCTGACTTTTCACTAACAGCCAAGAAGGTAGTTGGTCAAATAAATTTATTAACAAAATAATGATTGGTTATTACTTACATTGTACTGCATATGATGCCAGGACAACAGCAGAATTAATGGGGCAGGACAACCTGGAAAGGAGAGGAAATGATTTTATTTAGACATAGGCTGTACATATGTCTTATTAAAAATGTCTCACAATTAGTTCAGTATGGGAAGACTAATTTAGCTTCAAAGAGTATCTGATGTTTTCTTACTAAGTTTGATTGTTAAAGAACAGCACAAGTGGATATTAAACAGCTCCTTAAGTGAACAGCAGTAACTAATTGGAAAAAGACATGCTAAAATTCTTGCTGGATGCTTATTCAGGAAAGAAAAAGGAGAAGAGATTTTTATGGAGCTCTCAACATTACTTTAATAGCTACATTCTGGTATATTTAAAACTAGACACAAACACTAAAATTAGCCAAATGCCAATCACAAAGACAGCTCTGATCTTACAACCAAAACTGACTCTATAACCTAACTCAACACCTATAGGAAACTGATATTTGGCAGCAAATACTTGGACCGTGTTTTCCTTTTTATTTTTTTTTAATGTACAAACACAGAGAAATCACATACCGCTGGGTATATGCCCACCATATAGGTAATAAAACCCTGAAATCATGAGAAATGACAGCATGAACTGCCCTTTGGTACTCCCTCCTCATTACTGCACTAGGCAGCAGATCCCCAGGTTTGGAATTCCATGCCTGGCACACCAAGTCTTACATAAATATCTCTGTGGCTGATGTTGTGACTGTTGACATACAGCATCTCCTACAGCTCATTCACAACAGACTTCTAAACTCTTCTTAATAAGTGAGCTATGTGAAAATTTGTAACATTTCCTAGCAATGTGATTTTCCTTTAAAGCCATGTTTCACAAGGCATATTTTTGGGATAACTGGGATAATCGGAATAATTTTACAGCAACAGTACTCTCAGGTAAAAGGCTTTTAAATTTTATTTTAAATAGAATAATAGAGAAATTGAATATTCTTCTTATTACCTTCCTTCTGCAATATCAGTCTTCAACTGTAGAAAGAATAAATGCCTAGAAAAGATTTTTTTGGAAAAGAAACAAATGTGCATTTATTTTTAAATTGTATGATTTAAATAGCTACATATATTAGTTTTATTTCATTAGATTTCCCAGCAAACTATACAAACAGATGAAAAAATATTAGTGGCATTTACAAATATGCAATCATACACCCACTCACTCTCACAACATTTTTAAGGATCTTTGGCAGTCTCTACTGCAACTCCAGGGCCACAGTATTAACGTCACAATTAACACTACAAAAACCAAACCGCTACTGAACTGGGCTCTTTTTCCCCTTGGAGAACTCTTATTGAATGCAACTTAAAAAAAAAAAAATTAAAAAAAGGCAAAACACCCCAAATCTCAATCAAGGTTGACTGTGACAGTCTATCTTGGAGCTATTCAATGGAGGATGAGATATTTCTCTAGCAGCATATGCTGACAAAAAGCTCTTAAACAATTCTCCAAGAGCAGTTCAGTCTTCCTTTTATTAGTGTGTTTGACAATGTTAGTTTAGAGTGATACTTAAGAGTGGGCATGAGAAGAACCTTAAAGAGCAGATCTTAGAATAATTTCAATTTTAAACTGCAGAACAGCTTAAAACTGCATGATTAACAAATACCAAAACAGGTCAAAAGCTAAATTTTCTACAAGAAATATCATTTCACATGTTACGCTATTTATATTCCCAAGCCACTGAAATTAATAAGCAATGAAAGTGCTACAGAAATGCTAGATTAATGGCCAGATTAATGTGTGCCTTCAAATTCTAAACTCTAAATTACAGGCACTGAACAAAACAAGTATCCAATTAAAATCTTGTGACAAATTAATTGAAAATTGCTTATAATTCATGTACCCCACCACCCCAAAAACTCAGAGATAGGTTAAAAAAGAAAACTTTAGAGGTCTACTGTAAACTGAAGCATTATACACCTTTGCATGTTATAAGTAATGGGCAAACTAGAAAACAAGAACTGTTATCTGTTCTTCCCAAAAAAAAATAAACCCCACCCTCTCACACCCTCAGCATTAAATCTACTGCACATGTTCAAAACTGACTCAGTGTTGATACGAAACTTCTAAGATAGATCTAAGGCATGTAGACTCACAAAAAAAAAAAAAAAAAAAGAATTCAAGAAGCAAATAAATGTACTTTTAAAACCCACATCTTTCTACTAACTTATGTTCCAGCTGTGTCTCGGAGTTGTAGGTCATGTACAGCAGAAACTACTCATGAGCATGGCATCAAGCTCTCTATTCCAAATGCATTCAATACCAAGAGTTAGACAAAGTTATCTATGTATTAAAGCATAGTTTGCCAAGCTGCAGACACGGGTAAGACATGTTCCTAGTTCATGGAAGCAAATATCAAACAGAAGTTACCTGGTTTGTTCTTGTTGAAGTGTGTTAGGATCAGGTATAAAAAACCTTACACGAAAATGAAGGGTGCAGGGAAAACCTCCTGCAATATTTTAGAAGAGCAAATCAATTTTTAGTTTAAAACAGAAAGAGCCTAGTATTTTCATTTCTATATTTACAGAAAAATTACATGAACAACCACACAGAAATCTCATGTATTTTTTTCATGAAACTAAAATAAACTATGAGAAGTCTCTCCTGATGCCCCAACACCAACTTTGAGAAGAAAATACTCTCAAATGTTGTAATGCTTTAATTTAAAGTACTTTGCATATACTACTTTGCATAAAAGGCATTATTGAGCTACCCTTGCCTCCTAAGCATTAGAACAGAGAAAAGTACCAACTATATTTGAGGTGTCTCAGCTGGGAAAGTGCTTGGTTCTATCTTACATAAAAATACATGAAATTACAAAAGTTCACCATGCTAATTTTGTGTATGAATTGAAATAAAAATGCATGATCTGTAGCACAAGGTGGAAATGAGAGTGCTGAAAAACACAGCTCAAGTGTCCCAGCACAAACTGGGACAGTGTCACTCAGTCCTCCTAAGCTGCTCTCCGGCCAGGGTTATGATGGCCAGCCTGTCCTTCCAGTAAGCATTCTGTGTTACCCAAAGCTGCATAAAACAAGACATACTAGAACAACAAATACACCTGGAAGAGTGTTGTGGTGGGGTTTTTTTGTTGGTTGTTTTTTATTAGAAAACATAAATTTGGGGTTTCTTACTGTATGTGAGAAAAGAAATTGCCAGAACCTACACACGAAACTATGCTTCCCTCAATCAAAACCCCTTTTCCTCTGCTTCCCTCTCAGGAGGAATTCTCTGGCACCACAATGACTACTGCTTTCATGACCATCTAAGCATGTCTAACACTGCTCAGAAACCAGGTTTAGCTGCTATTACAGCATCAAAGTTAATGATCTACAAGGTCTTATTTCCGCTCAGGCAGGAGTAAGGAGAGGTAGAAGGATCTGCTGAAAAGACTGGCAGACACAAAACTTGCTCTTGAAGAAAATCTACCACCTGGACAACATGCATTTGTTCTAGTCATAAGAACACTAAAAAAACAGGGCTACAAAGTTACAATAAAGATAGTAAAATTAAGTCTTACCTTTTAACTGTTTTCTAATAGGTTTGCTTGGTTCAAGCCATCGCTGTGAAATGAAAAACTATTAGATGGATTAAAAATATTTACAAATAAAATACTGTTTCTTTATGAGCATGTGTGTGCATGTATATGTGTGTATACTTACATGTGTATATATTTACACACACATATACATGCACACACATTTATTATTTACTATACTTACAGGTGAATCTAATGAAGTTTCATTTTGCTGTAAACCAAAATATTCCTTCTCTGTCACACCCAACTGGTTATAGGTCATATCCAACAAAATCTGTCCAGTGTCTTGTTTCTGAAAACAATAGAAGTTTAGAAGTGAAACCCTGCAACACTTATACATTTTAATATACAGTTAATTGAAATAAATGTTTTTGGGTTTTTCCTAATGTAAATAACGAATAAAAAAACCTGCTAATTCATCAGTTCAAAGTTTTTCAGCAATAAGAACGTTAGATAAAGGTTTGGTTTTCTTTCCAAAATACATTAGGCACATGAAATTTCCTAGTATGAGCAGACACGTACTCCAGCCCTTGATGTGGGTGCAGCAAATTAATTGTGAGCAGACCACCTCTCCCTCGCCCTCAGTGGGAGCACTGCCCTTCTCCGGACTGGCAGCCTGCAGGGACAGCTTGCAGACACGTGGGGCTGCTCTGGCCCCTGCTGCCACCACCACAGCAGCACGCTGCACTTCCACATCAGCCGACAAAAGGCAAAGTAAGTATACACTAGGATGGGGAAAAAAAAAGGAGGAGGATGCTGTGATCCAGCCATAAGACCCCTTATTTCAGCCTGCCTTTTCATCTGCCCCTCAGCGTCCACAAGCTCAGCTGCCATTCAGCCACCCCATTTTCTGCCTAGATGTCCCCCATGACAGGAATCACAGAAGAACTGGTGCAACACAGTGTCAAACAGGCAGCAGAGATGTAAGTGTAAGGCTGGTGTAATTTCCCCCAAACCAATGCCATGGGATTGTGGAGAACAGACTAACCAGCTTCTACCAAAGAACACCGTGAACCAATTCTATTAAAAAAACCACTAAACACAGAAGGAAACAAACAAAACCCCCTCAAGAATACTACAATCCTAAATACACTAATAAGTTATAAATAGCTTGCTGTATTGTGTTTGTGTGGCTAGATTTTGGTAGCAGGGAGGCACCAGAGCAGAGATTCCCCTGCAGCCCATGGTGAAGCAGCTGTGCCCCTGCAGCCCACGGAGTCCCAGAAGAGGGCCAGAGATCCGCCTGCCGCCTGTGGAGGATCCCATGCCAGAGCAGGTGGATGCTTGGAAAGAGGCTGTGACCCCATGGAAAGAGCGGTGGAACAGACTCCTGGCAGGGACTTGCAGACCCATGAAGAGAGGAACCCACAGTGGAGCAGGTTTGCTGGTAGGACATGTGACCCNATGTGACCCTGAAGGACTGCACCTCATGGAAGAGTGATCCGTATTGCAGCAATTTGTGAAGAACTGCGGCTCGTGGGAAGCCAGTTGGAGAAGCTTGTGGAGAGCTGTGGCTGTGGGAAGCCNGGGCCCCTGCAGGGGGGGAGGTAGGGCCTGGGAAGGAGGGATGAGTGGCGGGAGGGTGTTTTGAAGATTTATTTTACTTCTCATGCCGCTCTGATTTTGTTTGTAATAAATTAAATGATTACATTCAAGTTCAGTCTGTTTCACCTGTGACAGTATTTGGTGAGTGCAAAGCTGTATGGCATCTTAGCTCTAGATTTTTATATGTAGAATTGCTGAACAGAGCAAAAATTGGGCCAGTTTGTTTTTTTTCTATTGAGAAAATAGAAAATCAAAGAAAACAAAGTTTCCCAAATTAGTTTAAGATTTTTCCAAATGTCTCTCTTAAAAGCAGAAATAATCTACACAAATAAAAACCCCCAACCCCCCCAAAAAAAAACAAAACCAGAAAAACCCAAACAAACAAAAACGCAGAGGAAAATTATATGAACTGCAAAAGACAAACACCTTATTCTTGAACAAATTTCTTAAAAATTCAGCTCTGGTTTTATTAAGTTCAGGTTTCTTAAATTTCTTGATTTTTAAAAATAATCTTTTGAAACAAAGGACTTAATGTACAAGTGTGATATCGACAACATTTCTGTGGCTGGCCCCAGTCTTGCTCAGCATGTAAGTGTTCACTTATAAGCCAATTCAATTCTTTGCTTAAACCTTTTTTATGATACAACAGTCCAGTAAGTCCTGTTCAAAAGACAGATTTTTATTATTTTTAATAGGGTAAAACACTGTTGTGATTGAGTGCTTTAAACTGCAACACATTCCATAGTCTTCCCTTATCTCATAGGACCATTCTTCCTATTTAAAAAGATGGGAAAAGAAAAACAAAATTTCAAGCAAAGGACACCCACTTGGCCCATCTTATTTTGGAGGATGGAACATTATCCAACACTCTCTGCTGCTAGAGCAGAGTTGAATGTGAGTTGAATGCTCAGTGTTACTGTATCAGGCTGTTGGCCTCCTGTGAAAAGCTGTGCCCATTTTTCTTTCACATGTGCAGAAAACAATGTAAGCAACACCCAACTGTTGAGACTACCTTTTCCTCTCCAGCAGTCTCCCATCTTATTTAACTTTCAGAGCAAACAGTTGAGGTCCCTCAATAAATGTGAGTCCACACAGGCCTGTGTAAAGATTGTGTGGCCACCAAGAGCAGCAGCTTTGTCCCCTCCTTCTGTACCCCAGCTGCACATTCGTAATCCCCACCTTTCAAATAGGCTACCATTCCCTGGCATAGTCAAGTGCACAGCGCTGATCAAATCCCACTTTCTTCTGAAACAGCATAGGCCTAAAATCCAGCTTAGAAACTGAACTCTCAGTGACAGGTAAGGACCATGCAACCTTGCATTCCTTGTCACACAAAGCCATGGCACCTTGCACCTGTAAGGCAGCCCTGTCCAGCACCATCAGTGACATTGCCTCCACCATGCAGACTGAAATTTGTCCACCAGAAATTATCCATATTTGTACACAAGAGGGCCCTATGGAAACAGCAGATGCGACTCTATAAAATAATGGGCATTTCCTGACATCAGTAAGTTCATCTTTAGCACTGACCATATTAATTTCCTCAGGGTTGGGTTTTTATAAGCATTATAAGAATGTTAAAACACTTTCAAGTGTCATCATGACACCTGCACAACTCAGAAGCCTAATTGCACACCTACAGTGCAGACTTTTGACAGCACCTAAATGAGCTCCTAAGGTTATATTGTGACCAAAAGCAGTAATTACAGGGGATGGGACAGATACTTTGATGAAAGAAGGTGTTCAGGAATCTCAGGTTTCATTACAAATAGGGCAGGACAAGACCACAGAGGGTGGATTCTTCTGCTAATTTTTGGTTTGAATTTCAACACTTCTTACTCCCTTTGGTCTCCTTTCTTCACAACAGTGTTATCTCCTAATTCCTTTCTCGATTTCCATGCTTCCAGTCTTTCATCCCAATTCAGATGCCTTCACCTTCTCTCTCCCCATCCCCTCACAACTGCATTCCTCCCTCTCCCCCAGCATACATGAATTGCTAAGCCTTCTCATTGCTTCCCTGTAAAGACAAGTAAGCTCCCTGCTATGACATTCTTGCTCAGCAGCCACAGTTCTCTCTTTGTGGTGTTCCCATGGGTCTCCCAACCCTAAACCCAGATGTTCAGCCAGCACTAGTCTCATCCACCTACACAGCTATTTACTTCTCTTCTGCCTCTCCACATTTCCTAGAAAAAAAAATAATTTCCAGCACTACTTTTAAGTGGTTCCAGTTCTAACCCTCTGGTATTAAAAACACAGTTTTTTTCCCAGTGCCTAGATCAAGCACTCACTCCAGAAATCTAAGCTAAGTAAAAAATGTTATTTTAAATTGTTCAAGTCTTCTTGTTAGAATTCCCAGATATAAGGGGTTTTGTTGTTTTTCAAGGAAATGTTTATTTCCTTAACTTTGGCATGGTTTTAAGAAACACTTGAATTCTTTTTCAGTCTATATACCTAGAAATGACCACACAGCTCACACTGAATAATCCTCAGTTTACTTTGTACATTTACACTTTTGAGACCTAAGTGTAAAGTGAGGCAGGCTAAACATGTCATATCACCGCTTCTCAATTTTGACATCCATTCCACTACAATACATAACCACAGCACATTCAAATATTGCAATGTGTCAGGTGCTTTACAACACATCCTATTTTTCCTCCCCTGTGCCATAGCAGGAGGGCAAAACAACATGAGCACTGCTCAGCTATACTGAATGTTAGAATCAAGTTCTCCTTAACCCTACCAAACATTAGAGCAAGTAGTTAAGACATGCCTAATTAAGCACTTGCTTTTCTATAATGAAATTTATAAAATGATGGATTTTCCTCAGTACTCTGCACTGGTATAATGACACAAGCTCTTAAGATAACCTTAGTTTTTACTGAAAAGAAACATTTTCATGAAGTTTGCATGTTTCCACCCTGAAAAGAACTTTCCTTTTATTTCACTTTCATGCCATCTACCAATCCTTATTCTGAACTGTTAAAAGCTTTGCATCAACCACCTCATAACCACACACTATTCACCTCCATTTAAATCTGTCTTCAAATCAATTACACCTTATGTTGGATAGGCCAAAAATTAATACTTAAAGCAGTCATAATTAACATCTATTACATTCTATCTGTGCCAACAACAAGTTCCTACAACATTTAGAGGATTTAAATTAGTCAAATTCAATTTCTAGTAAGTTAATTGTGAAGAGAAAAAAGCCCTTCATTATTTTTTAATATCAACTACTGCCTAGAACCTGGGATGATCAAGAGTAACTGCATAAACGTAGGGTAAAATTCTTAGTTCCTTGGACTAAAGAGGTAAATATGCATGTAAAGTTCTTCAGTTTGTTAACTTATACAAGGTAAGTGGTACAGAGTGACAATTTAAGAGGACAGTGCAATGTAAAGCATATCTCCCTGTCCTCTGCAGAAACATTGCCACCACTTTCTGGAAGTGATAACCCTCCAGTTAAGCACCACCTAAGCTTTTGCAAATTCAGTCTCACTTCAGACACAATACCCACTGCCCCTCATGTGCTGTTTGAGGTCCTTTCCTAATTTAGCCTGTAAAACTAATTTACAACCAAACAGCTTGCATCCTTTGGTCCTAAAAGATGCATGAGCTTGAACACAGTGCTACCACTTTCTTTTAATTTCTGCAGTGATTTTACACACAGCTAATTTGCTCTTCTGCTAACTCTGTCCTTTTCTCTTCCTGGAATTTATTTACCCACCTGATGCTCTTATTCAAGTGTGGAAGATTTTGTTTATCTAGAATAAACAGAACAGGCTCTTTTCTAAGGTCCAGCCTTCTGCAGAGCATCCTAGTTTTACTTTCTATGCCTGCCTGACTGGAACTTCCCTCTTTTGTCTGCAAGTGGCCAGGATCCATATGTGACATTCCCTGGAGGGTTGCCTCAATGCCAAGACTAATACTGTTAATACTTCCTTGACACTGGCTGAAGATTCTTGCCTGGTGCATGAAAGCACTCACCTTTTTCAGAATAGTAATACATGACCAGCTCAGTCTGCAAACTGCCACTGTTCTCTATTGTTTGCAACTGAAAATTGAGCTTAAAAAAACATTACCTCATCTCATAAAAGCTATTAGTTTACACTACTGATTTCCCTCACTGCCATTACTCCTTATTCACGATAACCTGCTATCTCATATTCCTGCATCTTTTCATTGTTAATAAGGCCTCAAACATAATATTTGTGATTTTTGGAAAAAGTTTCAAGAGCAACAGGTTAATGAAATCTGACAGACAAGAACGGTCTTGATGTCCTTGCACTATTTAACATCTTTTCACCAAGATCTTGTGCCACCTCCTCAGACAACAAACACCCTGCCCATCCTGTAAAACTTCTAGATTCCATACACTTTAGCACAGTATTTTCCCATATAAAGGTTGTACAAAATATTTATCCAAGGACAGAAGCTTAACCCACTGCATCTCCCCTACCTCACAATATGATTTAAAACATATATAGGAGGTTAATAATTTTAGTTCTAACTTTGGAAAAATCTTCCCTCCACTCATTCTTTCCTTTGGCATTTATTATGAAGTCATGCCCCACAAAGGGCTAAGACTAACGAGCCTGCTGTAGGGCAGATCACTTTCTCACTGCCCTCAAAGGCATCATCAAATTTCATACTGTCTTACTGCTTTCCAGTCAAGTATACTGACCTGTCTCAATACAAAACTAAATATTTGTTGCCAGCCTGAAACTTCATACTGCAGTTCTTTCAACATGCAGGGACACAGAGCAGCATTAGACTGTCTTGTACTATCAAACAAAACTGAGCAGGTGACAGAGATACAAAAATTCTGCATCACTGCATTTTTCTATGATTGGTTTAAAATTATAAAACTCACACCCACAATCAAAAAGAACCTTTAAGACTTGGATCTCTGTCCATTATTTTAAATATGCCAATAGTAATTATAGGTATTCATTTTAACAATCATATTCCTTCTAAAATACTGGAAGAAGAAACTTAACTGAGGTGGAAGGGAAAGAAAAACATTCTTTATAATTTGAGCTTCAATTCATGCAACTTTTTGAATCATTACAGCCTTATCACTTTATTTCTAGAAGGAAACTCTATTACTAAAAGCCAGCTAGTCTAAAAGCAAAAATCACAGGTAATAAGACAAAAACATTAACTTAGATAGACAATGCAATTCAGAAGTGATCTGATGCTGTCAGTTTTTTCCCTTCTCAAAAGCCAATTTACTGGAGACACATGCTTCCTAAGATGTCATTCCTGGTTAATGAGTCAAAGTAGAGCAAACCCAGAAAATTCCTGCATGTTTATATCAAGAGTTACAAAAAAAATCTGCATTATTGCAAATATACATACAGTAATACACATAATATAATAAACACCTACTAAACACACTTGAACATGGTATGTGAGCACATTCTGTATATATGAGAATGACAACTAACATTTTTCCCAGGTGGAAAGCCTATGCATTATAGCCTTAGAACAAAACAGAGGTGACATCAGAGACAGAAGTAAGTTAACCTTATCACAAAACTGAAACACCCGAAATTTACTGGGAGGCTTCAAGAAAACCTGGATGTAATTAAAGTCAAGTGCAACATTCAGTACTAAATGCAGCCAAGTCATTGACTCAAATGTGGTTTCGAAAGAACACTTCCAGCTCTCAGCTTCCATGCATCTTCTACTCTTTGCCTGGAGTTTGGACATGTTCCATCTAAGTACTGAAACACGTAATGGTGGAACAAGAAAGGCCATTTCAGCCCTTTCTAGTTAACATACATTTCTCTTTGGGCTGCAAGCAATGTAGTGAAATGTACAGGCAGGGACACCTTACACAACCCCAGGCTGCTCAAAGCCCAGTCCAGCCTGGCCTTGAACACTTTCAAGGATGGGATATCCACAGCTCCTCTGGGCAACCCATTCCAGTGCCTCACCAACTTCACAGCAAAGAATTTCTTCCTAATATCTAATCTAAATCTACCTTCTCTCAGTTGGAAGCTGCTCCCCCCTCGTTCTATCACTACATGCCCCTGTACAAAGTCCCTCTCCAGCTTTCTTTTAGGTACCAGAAGGCTGCTTTAAGGTCTACACAGTTCCTTCTCAATGGTTCCCATATTGACCTCACTGCCTATAGCAAATTTCACTTGTATAGTGCTGGACTTCATGCCAAGCACTAAATGTAAAGCTGTGTAACCATCTGTTTAGAAAGAGCAAATACACTACTATGCACGGATTTAAAAACATTTTTAATTCCTCATTTTACAGAGATCCTTGTGTGGGGCAGGGTGGTATGTTGCAATTATACCAGCTCACTGACAGACAAGGCAATTCCTAGGGCACGCTGGAGACAAACAATGGAAATTGTATACTAATGTGTTGCTTCTTCTCTTACCTACTCTCCTTCTACCCCACTCCCCAATATCACACACATATATGAATATATAGCATGCAAAATACATACTAAAATAAGACTAATTCTGTATATACGACAGTGAAAATAACCTTTCTAACCTATCAAATAATTTATATTTCAATTAATATCCAAAAAACAAAGTTAAAAAACAAAATCAGTCTGCAAAGAGAACTGCAATTACACTTGGGAAAATGCAACTTTCGGGTGCAGTTTTGAATGTCCTATTAAAAAGCACTGTATAATCTAAGATAGCTAAACAATACAGCTTCCTCAGCAAAATGCTTCTTCTCAAATAAGGTAAATTGGATAAAATAAGTATCATATAAAAAATATGCACAATTCTACTTAAATTTATCGACAGTTTTTCTGCATGGTCAGATAATTTTTATTGAAAACTGATTGAGAAGTGAAGCCATTTCCTCCTTTGTTTTCATTTAAAAACAAACTGATTTTTTTTTTCAGTACTAAAGGTTACAAACCTTACAGAATGAAATACAATAAAAATACAGAGTACAAACATCCATTTCCCTCCCCACACCCAAATAAAGGGACTGTATTGAAGTACAAAAGACTGAACAGAGCAGTCCTACTGAGCCACAATGTCTTCACTGTTTACATCATCTTTGCATTTCAGAAAATATGTACTGACATCACTACAAGAATTTATAAGGCCTCCTCCTTTCAGGAGGAGACCTTTTTACCAGTCCTTTGAAGACGGAGCACACCCCAGTTTGGGAGTTCCCTTTAAATATGAATTATTTATTCATAGTTGATAATGATCATCAGATCTGTTTCTTCATGGTTCGCATATCATATAGAAGACCCTTTTCCAGATACAATCTGCATGCCATGATTTTATGACACTGAGGTTGGTTGGCTTGAAAATAAATTAAAATAGCACTTCATAAACCCACTGCATAATCAGTAATTCTTCAATTTGTTATGGCAAAGCTAAATCTTCAACATCTTTTGGAAATACCATGCCTCAGGGTCCCACATTTCATCTGCAGCTTTCAAACAAATTTCTATGTATTTAGAAAGAAAGTAGTTTTCCAAACTTACGTTGACTTTGAAGCTTTGTACTGAGCCATCCAAAAAGTGGACGTTACAGATTATTTCTGACCGGGTTTTCTCTTTCGGTAGCTCTGATGCTCGAATGTTATTTATCCTCCCGCCTAAGGCTCGTAAACGGGAGTTCATAACTATTGCTGAATAACCTGCAAAACAAAAATTATGTTTAATGACAGTTCTTACAATTATCTATGTTTGTTTTTCAGAGTAACCCACAACAACATGAAGACCTCATTACACCCCAAATTAACAAATGCTTCTTATAGAAAAGAATAAGTCCTAAAATTAGCTTGTTGTAAACCAGAACATAAATGCATCATAAGAGGGGGCTCCCATGTTCTAAATGTGAACATTATCAAGAGAATCACAGGTAATCCCTGCAATGTATACCTAGGTTAGGGATGAGTCACTGCCTTAGTTTAAATCAGTAAAAAACCCCAAACACCTACTATAAAGTAGGAAGGCAATATCAAGACAAGTTTTTATCATCTGTAACTAGGAAACCCCTTACCCCTTTTACATTTCCTACATATTTCTGCATTTACAATACAAGTTTCACTACATTAATTTCGTTTACTCTCAATTGACAGAACAGTCTTGAGTTAATGCAAATCAGGTTCTATCAAGTAACACTTTGTTTCGGGAATATACACACAAACACCATATGCAAGGCAAGCAGAACTAACCTTTAAACATGTCAATATTTTACAGTCTAGCATACATAAATTCATGAAGCCAGAAATTCATATCAAAGAAGAACATGCCACAAGAAAAAGGTTATTTTGTTGCTTGGGCTTTTTTCTTTTTTTTTAAAAAAAAAAATCTTAATGAAAACCAAAACTCTAAAAACCAGTATTTACAAATTACAACAAACAAAAGAACATCCCACCAAACAGAAAAAGCCATTCATTGAAATAAGAGGTGAATTAAATTCAGACAAGCCTGTAAACATTTCAAGCCTCTCTTCACTGGATCAGTTTACCAATTAACATCACAGCGTTTAAAGCCAGTTGGCAAGCGAAGCAGAGGATAGTTTTCCAGGTTAATTACCATACCAATTACCAAACCATACCTCACTTATAAAGGGACAGCTACAAAGGGACTTGCATAATATGAGTGTTACATAGACTGCTGGCCAAGCTAGATGGGACCTACATGAGCACTAATTTGCTATCTCCTCTTTTTTGTGTATCTGCCTTAAAACACAGACTGGCTTTTCTTTTACTCAGCTACATAAATGGAACAATTTAGGGAAAAAAAAACCACTTAAAATACTGAAGCATTGCATCTACTACACATCTCTTCAGAAGGGTAACATGAAAAGCATGAAGAGCCGTGACATGTAAAATTATATAAAGTGGGGTTTTTGGGGTTGCAAAGACAACAAAGCAGTGCAGTGATCCATCTTCACTCAACTATGTGTAATCTATACTCAGAAGCAGCTATAACAATTGCCTTCTCACAGACAGCTCAGAAGTCAGACACACATAAGCATTCAACACTTCCAACAATACTCTCATAGGTTTTTTTGTCCACCAATTGATAGTTCACCATTGTATATTTTCTAAAATCAAACTGTAAGCTGTCAAGACTAATTTTTTAGCCAGCATGCATTTTTTTCCTAGGAAAAGGTGTGGTTTGGGGGTTTTAGCTGTTTGTTTTCTCTGGCTCCTTTCTTTTCTGTTGTTTTTAAAGGAGGAGATAAAAAGGAAGAGGTAATCTTTAGGAGTATTATGAACAATATTTCCAAATAAACCACCAAACACTCCTATTACTTTGCAATTTTTCTTAATATACAATCTGCAGTTAATCACAGTATGTTTAGTTTTGGGTTTTTTTTTATCTAGAAAATGGGCTAATTCAGGAATGGTTGCTGTTAAATAAAACATACAGTTATCCACTTATCAAGAGTATACAAAAAGGTGATGACAAACTAGGATTGTAGAGGAAGCCTTCAGTCTCACATCATCTAATTTTCTAGCAGCTAAGTTTTAAACTACTTATTCAGCACTGTGTTCACCTTTCACCAAAACTCAAGTAACTACATGAATTATACTATTATGTGAACTATTTCTCCACTGTTCACCTCAGCTGGTAAAAAACCCCTTCTCACTTATAGAAATAGCTCTCTACCCACTAGTCCACTGATGGATACGAGGAAGGTTGTCTTTCCCTGTGGGCCAGCCACCAGATGAGACAGAATGTTTTTGATAGCCAGATTCAAGGCTTCATCAGCCTGGCCTTCAGGGCTTGGTCTGCATTGTGACGCCTAATGCTCCCAGCACACAGACTTACCTTTTTTTTTAAAAAAAAGGCTATTTGACCCTTTTGCTTATAACCCCCAACCTCTCTTACACTTCCACCATTCCCTTTCTCTACATCCTAACTATCTTCAAACTTTGTCAGGCTTCAGCAGAGAGCAACAATCACAGGAGTCTCCAGCACTTTGCTCCTGATCTACCCAAAGAAAGGAAGAAAATAGTGCACAGCCCCTGAAGCCCTAGTGCAGAACACGCTGCAAGTTAAGCTACACTAGGAGACCCTTCAGACATTTTGATGCTTAACCCTAATCACTCTCCAGAAGAGCATTTTTACTTTTTCAAGCACATTATTTTTTACAATCTAGCTAGATCTTGCTACTCACTTGTTCAAACTTCAAATGCAGAAGCCAATACAATAGCAATCATATAAATATTAATCATATCAATAACATTTATATATATATATGTGCTTGCTATCTAGAAAAACAGCAAGGAAAAACACCAACCAAAAAAGAAAACTCTATAGCTGCAAGAAAATAAACCTGAATAATGCAACTGATGATTTTTATTTAAGTGACTGTGTGTAGTAGCACAAGTAATTACAGGTCCATCTCATACCATGGGCCCTCTGTAGGAAGCCCAGCCTGTCTCCTGGACAACCTAAGCTATCCAAGAACTAACAGTAACACATACATACTGCAGTTCATTACAAAACAAGAGGTATTCAGTTTCAAATTTATAGTCTTGTGCTAGATTTTCACAGTTACATTTGGTTTAACACCTTCAGGTGATCTGCTGGATCCTGGGTGATATGCCCAATGCCCCAAGTGAAGCGGTAAGTTGGAAATTCATCACGAGAAATTCAAACCTACTAGTGTGACCAATTTGCATTGGGTTCACAAATGAAAACCTACAATTCCTTTCTTTTTACAATTTTTTGTAAAATCACACCAGGAACAGAGAGTTCGTGGTTTGTGTTTACGGCGTGCAAAGAGCCCCAGCTGAGGCTGTCCTTGACAAAGCCAGCTGACCACAGGACCTGTGCCAAGACAGGGACAAATGGCTGAGTGTTTGGACACCACAGCCATCAGTCAACCGGAGCTCAAGGGGCCTAAGCAAGCCCTAGGAAACTGCCACCAGCTGGAGTCCCCAGCAGAGGAAGCCACGCCTCTACTTCCCAGCTCCGTGGCCTTGAGCACCACAGAGCAGCAGGGGTTTCCTGAGGGAGCAGTGTCACAGGTGTCACAGCGCAGCAGCCTGCCCGCACCGCCTTGCACGTCCCGCCCCAGCGTGCCGCACGCTCAGCAGGGCTGCAAGGAAACAACTGTGAATCCCCAGCCTACAGGGCAAGGGAAGGAGAACAGGAGACAGGTGAGCAGCTGAGCTGTCGGCACCTACTCCATGACTTTTCATCCGTGCGTTTAAAGCTGGATTTTAAATAGGGCCAGATTACTGGAATGGCTTATGGACCCCAGTGCAATATGTAGAAGCACATGAAGGAACCTGCAAGGGCAACTGCTTTTGGGGAAGGTGGAGGGGCCACTGAGATCCCCAGCAAGAGCAGAAGCCGGGTCTCAAGCCTCAGCAATCACCCTCCAGCCCTGAGCAACCAGAACCAGCCATTACATGCAAATCTCAGTTCCTGTTTGTAGCCTCAGGAAGGAGGCTGATTCACAAATGAAACCAAATAAGACAAAACCTGTAAGACAATTTTGAACATTATCAACAAGTCAATACTGAAGTATTTTTTCCCCTTTCCTTAAAATAAGCATGTCAAATCCAGGAAGCTGGGAGTTACATTTTAATTAAACAAACAAACAAAACCACCCCAAAACACAGTTATTTTCACAGTTATAAAGTATAAAACAAACATGTGGAATTCTATCCCATAATAAAATCATTCAAAAGGCTTACAGGAGAAACAAATACAAATACAGCTACAGAAAGGAGTTAATGTTTTCCAAGTACATTAAACACATTTCTGGACAAGTTTGGTTATGCATGCCTTCTCCTACAGTAACGCTGCAGTCAAGCAGAACAAAAATAACATGTTTTCCTCATCTTTTGTATTGAAGACTGACTTTTAAAAATACTTTTTCCACACCAGCATTTGATTTCTTTCCAACTTGCTCGGAAATTGTTGTTAGAAAAACTTAAGACTCGATTATCAGTTTAACTACCATTAACTTCTTTATTACCAAGGAATTAAATCAAAGGCAGATTTGCTGAGTATACAGTCAAGGACCTTCTAGATATAATCATACTGTGTATACCTATGAATAGTTTTGTTGGGTTTGTGATTTTTTTTTTTTTAATAAATCGTTTATTACCTTCATTTCATTGGGTAAATGGGGATAATTTACTCCTGTAAGTGGGTGTACTGTTTTTTCTCGAGGAGACTACTGCACTAAGTTTTCTCAGTTTATTATAGTCTTGACTGAAAACACTGGCCTCTCAAAAATCATATATATTACAGAATCTGTGGGAATGCAATTTATGAAAGGATAGTGCTTCTATTGTCTGAGTGATCACCCCTGACAAGGAAGGGGAAAACTGTAGTACTAAAGATATGCCCAAGTCTTGTGTGTCCTTTAAATAACAGTTACATTTTATGGTTATCTGTTCCTTTACTTAAAAAATACAAAATAAATTAATTGGGAATAGAAAGAGGTAGAACAAATTAAAGGTGTCTTTGTAACAATGTATATCCCTAAGACAACTGATACAAATGCTCTTTAGCATGCATCAGCCCATGTAGTTAAGAATTATTTACACACCTCAAGGCCATATCTATCACCAGTGCATCTTAACAACGACTAAATTATTCAGCCAGATTTTCCAAATAGAAGAATTAGGTTTAACTCACTATCTGTGAAAACTAGCTTCTGTTTTCACCTTCTGCAGAGGAAATACTTCATCTTTTCTACATTCCCAATGAGAAACTAGATGCCTTCCTATTAATAAAAAATTCTGTTCTTCTGTTTCACGGGAAAATCCCAAGAGGTATTGACCACGATACAAATTGCCAGGCATTACTAAAGCAACAAGCAAAGTAAAAGATAAACTTGATTTTGAGCAATGTGTGCAGGTCATTATTTTCTTCTTATATGTAGTTATTTCCTCACAAAATTTTCCTGACATATTCATCGTAAGTTATACAGAAAGTAAATGTGGAAGCCAGAAGCATCACATGATGAAACTTCACATCACTTGGGAAAATGAAAGCTAAAAAAAAATTTCTGATCCTAAGCAAATAAACCATAAATATAGAACAAGCATTAAAGCCTTAAATGATTAAGCCTTACAGCTTATGATATAAAAATACCTCAGAATTGAGATACAAAGAATAAATACTTGTTGCAGCATAGCCTTACTTAGATCAAGAATAAAGGTTAATATCCACATTGAAAGTTGGTGCATGTGTGCAGATACACACACAACTTCCAAAGGAGTAGCTGCAAGTTTTCAAACCATTGCTCTTTAAGAAAGACATCAATATCATTATAATAGAGACTCTTCACACCAAGATTAAAATCAACATTAATAAAATTAAAGATTTGGCTTTCTTATATTCGCTTCCAGTGGCTGACACCTGTGATATTTTCAAGCACAGCAAAATTATTTATCTGTCATATAGGTAACCAATAGGTCTAGCAAAGCATTCTGAGAATGTTATCAAAAATTGCACTAACAAGGCTTAAATCATTCTAGTTATCATCTTAACTTTTCCAGAAAAATAGACCCTGTAGGCAGAGATTCTTCACACAAAATTAGTCCATATAAGCAAAAAACAGGCATTTTGAAGTTATGCCTTAAACAGTTATGTATAACACATATTGCCAGCCCAATATTTACCAGAATTAGTACAGAACAGAGCAAACAAAAAACATCCTTCCACAGTAAAATATAATGATACCTCTTGTTCATTTAATAACCCTTAATGCTGGAGTTCACCCACAAATAAGCCTTCAGGGTAGACCACATACACTATGACACCTCTATTTGTTTATTCAGAATGTACTTCAAAGCATTTTAGTTTCAATGAAGGTAGTTACAAGGAAAAAAGGCTCATTCTAAAAACAAAAACCAAACCACAAGTAATTGTGAATACTCTTTACTCCTCTAACCTCCACAAAATTGGAACCTAGTTTTTTATTTCACTTTTAAAAGCCAATAAGTAAACAAACTAGATTTGTTCCTATGTCTAGAAATCAAGTACCTACCTATCTACAGTAGTCATTGCTTCTTATATGACAATCCAATATATGCAGTTGAATAAATTTTTAAAAATCACCACACCACTACAAGAGGTTAGATGCATAATTAGCTCATAAAATGGAGTAATTAAGCTGTTTTGCAAGCCTTCCCTGCACTTCATTCAGCTTTTCAGTTAAACACAACCCTGGTAAATCCATATTGCAAAGCGTTTTCATGGGAAATCCAGCTATTTTAAACTCTGGATTCAGTAAGATCACACATGAATGTCAAAGACAGACTGGAAGAGATGGATGGGAGAGGAAACATGCCTTTTAGTTCTAGCATTATACTGTGTCCTGACTGACATGTCGCTGAGATCCCACTAAACCAGTCTCATACTGAAGGTAACACAAGCAGTGGGAGCAGCTGCAGTACCTGGTGCAGATAAGCCATGCACCACAGCAAGCCTCCCATTCTTATTCCAGTTCTGCTGCCTGGAATCTATGTACACTCATGCAGTTGGATTGGGAACAACATTTCTGTTGGGGATCATCTTACAGTGACAGAGTAAAAACACTAAGTGAATGAATTATCCTTAAAAAGGGGAATAGTCACATCAAGTGTTTTTTATGTATATATATATTACATATATATTCATTCCAAGACAAATTTTAGAGACAAAGATTCCATTTCAACTTTTCTGAGAACCTTCTTCCTCTCTCCCCTCCCTTTTTGGCAAAGGTTTGCTTTATCTGCAAAGATTTACCAAAAAGATTTTTACTTGGAGAGTCTTAAAACATGCCCAGCTTCAGGCATCCCAACAGTTCTTGCTGTTAAGACTGAAGCAGCAGAACAGGCTGCCATTACAGGTTAATAGAGATTATTTGATGAAATTAATCATAGTCTTTACATAGTAATAGCCTTTACATGGTGGGGTGGGGGTTAGAAGAGTTATCCCAGCCTTTCAGCAACATGTTCAGCAGCAAAGACTGGTTATCTGAAAACTTAATCTTGAAATCAGATAACCTAAAGGTATCTAAATTCTAGAAGAGTTTATTGGTGTAAAAACAATACTGACCATAAATTCCAGTGTTGTTCAGAACTTTTGTTCTTAATATTCTTTATTCCAACTTCTGAGGTAAATATTTTGGTCACATTTGAAAAGAATCAAACAAGATTGTACAAATAACTCCTCAAACTTCAAGGGCGTAAATCAGGTCATGCCAACTTCACAAATGTTTTCTAACATATATAGAATAAAACCATGCAGGTAAGGCAGTATCTACTGCTCACAGAATGAGTGAGAGCAGAAAAAAAATACTGGGAAGAAAAAGCATCTGAAGAGATCTGCTCCCTACACTGTTAAAATACTATGAAATACCGATGAGAACAAGACACACTAGTAATGATTTCACATTTTTTGCAGATTTTTTTGCTCATGTCAGAGATCTTTATGATGTTTATTTTTTAAAAGCGTGTATAAAATAAGACTTCCAGCCAGTGTTGAGGGCAGTAAACAGCGCCCTGCTGCACTTCCTGCACCATGCCAATCAAAGCATTCAGGAACTCTATGGCTTCCTCTATTGCCTGCCGCAGCTTTAAGCAGACCACGGCACAAAAGAAAACCGTCTCACTGAAAAATGCAAGGGCTATCACTACTTTATTTTCCAAATAATGCCTTCAAGATGTAACTAACCGTGTTGCATGAATTCAAAATAAGAACTGCAGAATAAAAGCCAAAGTTCACCTTCCTCACCTTGGTAGTGTCTTACACGAACAACACTAACACACAAGAGTAGAAGAACGTGAACACTGAGTCAAAGTGAAAGCTGAGCACTGCAGTGCCCAGCTACCAACATTTCCAATAAATATATTACTTTATATAGAGTAAATAATTTATGCCTTCAAATTTTCAAAACCAAGTAGGTAAGCATTCACCACTGAAATTTACAAAGATAAGCAACTAAAATATTCTGAAACCTCAGTTATCAAATTAATCACCATACAAAAACTAAAATACAAAAAAGACCTCATATTCTGAATAGCAGGCAATAAACTGTGTGTCATGAAACTTTCGTATGACACATAATATGAAACACAAAACAAGAACCATCATGTCAATTTTCCTGCCAAGTAAAGTTGTGATACTTAAGCAGAATTTTAATCACCTGCATGACAGATTCAGAAAGAGATGTAGAAAAACAACCAAAGCTCTAAGGATTAAAACATATTTCCAAACCACGTTTTTAGAGGGAAATTCTACTTTTTTACTACAACCATAGTATGATACTAATCAAACAGTCTAGAAACTACCTGTGCTACTTCTACTGTTTTTTAATACACAAAAAACACCTTAAAGTAAAACAGGAACTATTCACACAAATCTCACACTATCCAGTATACTTGCAGGTTAATATTAATCTCTACCTCCTGTAGGGTAACATAAATAAATACATATAAATTTCACTTTTGAGAATGTTGCTGAGAATGTCAGAAAAGCATCAAATGCCCATATGATGTTCCCTATGTGAGATATGCTCTTTTCTGATNGTCAGAAAAGCATCAAATGCCCATTTGAGATATGCTCTTTTCTGACAGTAACTTTGAACTGTTGTCCTCTACCTATGAGTTAAAAGACAGTAGATCTACATTGAAGCAATTCATTTGCCAATGCAGCATGATGATGGCCGACCAAAAAAAAAAAAAAAAAAAAAAAAAATCACAAATTGCAGATAATGTCTCTTATGAGTACAGGCATGTTAAAAAAAAACAACCAAACACCAGCTTTCCAAAACAAGACTCTCTTCATATCTCAAATACATGTCTAAAGTAATTTTTCCTGTATGTATTAACCACACAAATAAAAGAGATCTTTTTATATTTTTTGCCTCCAAATAACAGAGTACATTTTGCATGTCAAATCTACAGTTACCAAAGATTTCAGTCTTTTCAACAGGACTGATGTAATTATACCTCACATGTCATCCACTTTTTTCTAGGCAAAAGAAATTTAAGCTGTTTTTTAAAGAGCAGGAAAGCAGCAGATTGTAGACAGAACAGAGTATAGACTCAAAGCAAGGCTGTGAATCTGAATGTTCACATTCTATTTCTGATGTTGTCACTACTGACATTTTGTGAACCGGTTGCTTTCCTCCTCACCAAATTGAACACAGATCATGACAGAAATAATTGCCAAAACCTACTTTCCAAAGCCTTAAAAAAGCAGGGGGTAGGTAACTGGATTGTGGATACACTTAAGAACTTGTTCTTCTACAGAAGGACTGAATGGCCCTTAAATCTGTCAGCTCAGAAAGATGCTGCTGGCAGTGGTGACTGCCATTTGGTGCCAAAGGGGAAAGAAGGAGAGAAAGCACCTTAGTCATGGCTGTGAGAGTATTGAGTACTAATGCCACAGAAAGCTAACTCCACTTTTAAAGAAAACAAATTCCACACAAAATTCAGTGCTGGATTGTTACTAAACTTGAGAAAAAAAGCCTGAGATTACAGATGACTGAAGTTTCCTTCATGCGCGGGCACAGTTGAGTGGTGGATCAAGACCTGCTACTGTTACCCCGTGGTTTCCACTGTGCTCAATACTCAATCTGCTTCTCAACACAACAGAGGACTGTGTACCATTCAAACTGGGCAAGAAAAACTCTCATCACTGGCAACAAAAAAACCCAGTCCATACTTTTTGCAAGAAAACGTTCCAGATCTCAGAAGAAAGCCTGTCTTGTAAATTGTGTTAATGAACAAAAAGGTCTTCAGAATTATTATGAATTATCTTTCTGAACCCAGATATTTCTTTTAGACCTTAAAGCTTAAAACTTCACAGAACTGTTTTCTATACCTTCCTGTTTCATCTATTTCATAATCCACATTCTGCCACAAGCTTTTGAAATATATTCCCTTAAGCATAACAGAAGACTTCTGTTATAAAACTTATGGCTTCAAAAAGTCCCCAAAGGGATTTGGAACACAGATGGCAATCTGCAGTTAACCACAGAATACTCTTGGAAAAGATAAAATGGTAAAATAACCAAATCACAGCAATTCTTCCTTTAAAAGAAAAAGGAAGGACACAATAGCAATCTGGAAATCTAAAGTTATATTATGAATGGAATTTCAAGCTCTGCAGACAGAAAAATGTATTTCTTTCAGAGACTATAATTCTATTATTTGATTTACCCTCCAGGACTGTTCAAAATGACAAAAGTTCAGGAGATCCTCAAGTCTCACAAAACTAGTTGTGTCTAAAGAACTACACAAAGTTCTACCTCATGACCTTCAGGAAAGAATTTGAAAATGTACTGCAAAAGTCTTGCACCTCAGAATCAAAACCTAAACAACATGATAAAATTAAAACACCTCCTGACACTTTGATCATAACTTCTTGTTGTTACATATTCAGAACAACAAAACTGAAGATGTTCATGTAGTAAGTTTCCTTGCCATGTGAGGGGACTAAGGGAGAAGAACACCTCCAGACAATTTACAACTTTTTACATGGGCATGTAGTGATAGGAAAAGGGGTAATGACTTCAAACTAAAAGAGAAATTTAGATTAGATATTAGGCAGAAAATCTTCACTTTGAGGATGGTGAGGGTTGCCCAGAAAAGTTGTGGCTGTCCCATCCCTAGAGGTGTTCAAGGATGTTCCTTCCAGGTAGGAAGGAGCTTTGAGCAACCTGGTCTAGAAGGTGTTCCTGCTCACGGTAGGGGCCTGGAACTAGGTGATCTTTAAGGTCCCTCCCAATCCAACCCATGATATGATGATTTGTAAGTGAAGAAGACAAAGCAAACACACACTGTGAAAAGCCAGTCTAAGAACATCTGCACTTTGTAAACAACGGCCACAGATGAACAGTTTTCTGCCATTCTTTCCTACCTTCATCTCATCTTCCTCCCCCATTTATGACTAACAGACAAATTTGTATTTTAAGCTTACCAAAGCACACCTCTTTCTTCCCTTTTTAGTTTGTTCCACAGACTTCAAAACATCTAGTGGCACAAGAATTTGTTATCAGTAAGATCAAACTGTTCTCCAGGACTTGCAGTAGCACTGACTGCATTTCTGTAGCTTTTGCACAAATTCTTCTCCTCCTGCACAAAGAGACTGGGCAAACAAAAAAAAAGCAACACTGCCACCCAAACTGGCTAGACATTCCTCCAATTCCTGCACATGCTTGGATGTCCTCACTTTAAAAGAAGAAACTAATTCCTACATACAGTGAAGAAAAAAATAGAGTAAACATACTACAGAACAAGTCCTAGCTTGCAAACAATTTGTGCTTTCTGGCTTTCCATCAGTATTTAAACAGTGTATGTTTCAGACCAGAAAAATCTAAACATTTACATCTTTACATCCCTGTTAGGTAATTTTTTCATCACCCTACAAGATTAACACGTACCCTGTGACCATGGCACACCACACCAGAAGGAGAGCACTCCAAAAAGCATTCACCTAAAATAGGTGCTCCTGCTTCTTCCCTCCACTGCAAACCCAGTGGCAGCTATCTTTCGGTCATTTTCTTCCTTTCAATGCATTAATTAACTGAAGCCCCCAAAGAGCCAAAAAGCAACCTCCCAGGCAGGATTCAGTGCAGCTTTGGTGCCAAGGCCGGCCAAAGGCTGCAGGCTGACCTGACAGCTGTGTCCCTGGCAGCACAACACCTCCCTGGGCCAGGGAAGGCAAAGCATCCCTCCACCATCACAGGGTGGGTGAGCACATTGGATCACCTTTTAGACAAATACCTGCTAAAACTTCCGCCACGAGGTCACCAAAGTAGAGTGAGCAAGAGTCATGCAAACCACAGCTGGAGTTTGGGGCAGTAAAATGGAATGGGTTAGAGTGAGATTTCTTAAAGGAGTCTGGTAAAGACCTGCTTGCTCCTGAGTGAAGTACTTCTTTGGGTTTGCTGGGGTAGGAGGGGCTGGTTTAGGTTTTTTGGTGTTTTGTTGTTTCTTCTCCAACTGTCCTACTGACATATTGCACTTATACAAATAATTCAAGCCCACTTAGTCGTTTTTGTTCATTTTTAACACAGCAATCCAACAAATGGGCATTTATAACAAAGCCTCCTGTTGCCATCTGAAGTAATGCAACTCTCTTCAACCTTGTATTTACAACGTTGTTAAAGCTTCCATGCACAGCCAAGATCACATAATTTACAGAATTAAACTATCTTGTGTTTGAGAATGTCCCTATGTATCAACTGCTGCTATTTTTTGGAGTCTATAAATCAGAGTCTAGTTTGGTTTTTAAGTTTCAAATCATTCAATGCACAAGACAATGCCATTAATTTTCAAACACACACACACACACCAAATTTTGCCAAGTAGATCTGACATTCCTCAAGCCTTTCTATTTCATTTTTTGTATTCCTGGCTGGCAGGTAGAATATTTATCTACTCCCCACAAAGCAATCTTAGCATGCTGTGGCAACCGATTACAGAGGAATGCAGGCACTAGGCCAGCATTGCTGGTTTATACTGAAACAGGAGCAAAAAGGGAGAGCTCTGCTTACAGGGCTGAGATCCGGTGTCTCTCCCAGTTTCCTCACTGCTCAGCACTTTTGCAAGGCAGAGGTAATGGGCAATGCCTCCCAACAGGCAAATTCCTCAAAACCTAATGTGGAAGGGCTGGGAAAGGTAGAGGGAGCTGACTGCAGCATCTCATCAGTTTAGAGCTATGACTACAGAACAGCTGGAATGAAAAAAAAGGACAGAAGTCCACAACTACTAATGCTTCCTTGCCTTCACATTTGTGTCATAACCCTGCAATATACCAGAAATGCATTTTAAAGGAAAGGCATCAGAACAAGGACTACTTGAAAACACAATACTATATTTTTAGTTTTGCTTAAGACTAGTCATTGACCAAAAGTAAGCAGTACAGCAAATCAATGACAAAACAACCTTTTTTCCTGGAAATAACTGATCATCATGAGAGCTTTAAAGGAGAAATTAATTTGAAATGGATTGTTTGATGTCATCAAGCTTATTTTACCTTAGCAACTGAATAAAATAGATTAACAACTTGATTTTGAAAGCTATTAGCTAAACCTTTACATAGATCTCTAATATTTAAGCTTATGTTGCAATCAGTAACAAAGGTAATGGTCCCTATTCCAGACTGCCTACCCTGAATTACACCTAAATAAAAATACTCAGCTTATTTAATCTTAATTGCTTTCCTAGTGCAAAATGTACCTAGTCATGACCAAGTAAGCAGTCTGCTTGCCCACAAGAGCTTTCCGAATGTGACATCAATATTTACACGTGCTGAATGCTCTCAACTGCCAACCGATCTTTGGAATCAAAGTACAAATTCTGACCTACACCACATACACTTTCCTACTATTAATAAAACCTAGAATTTCACCTAAGCAAGTTCGTCCCTTGTGAAAATGGGGTGGGGATTCAGCTTCAGCATGCACTGCAAATTAACTGCTAAATCTAGCCAAAACTTGCAAGGTATGTAACCTTCAACCAGGTTAAATTCATGCAGCAGCATAGAGTCCCCCTCTCGAAGCAATAAGACAAGAACAGAAATTCTTTCAAAGTGAAGACAATTTGCAAGACTAGAAAGAATAACTGGTAGGACAGTTTTGCTGGGGACAGAATGCAATGACAAGCTGGCTGCCTAGCCTGAGCCAGCAAACACAAAGCAGCCAAAGCAGATCACAGCACCATATCTGGGAGGGAGGTCTAAGAGAACTTCACAGCAAAGCTCTGGCTGGGAAGCACTTCAAAACCTTGAGGAAAAATCAAAAAGGGAATGCCTCCTGGTTTATTTCTTACTGCATTCATGAAGAAAGAGCTCCCCTTTTCATAAATTTCAAAAGCATTATATCAGATGATATTCAAATGTAAAAATAAATCAGAACTGATAAGAGTAATTGAATCAGGAACTAGCAAAGGCTCTGAAGGATATAGGGGGTTTCAAGTAGAATAAGCAGAAGACCAGACATAAAAACATAATGGGATGGAACAAAGCAAATGGTAACATGGGTATGACAACAATGCAGAGACTGAAGGAAGAAAAATTCGGTAAGACAGTGGAGGGGCAGAACCCGGCATCTTTAAAACAATGAATGAAGTTAGCTCCTGAAGAACTAGACCAGTGCCAGACAAAAAAGAAAAAAAATGGATTTAGGATTTGTACAAATTCCTACTACCACCATTAAAAAACCAACGAAAAAACAAAAAAAAAAAAAAAAAAAAACAAAAAAAAAAACCCAAAAAAAAAAAAAAAAAAAAACAAAAAAAAAAACCCAAAAAAAAAAAAAAAAAAAAACAAAAAAAAAAACCCAAAAAAAAAGGAGAGGGATTCAACCACTGATTATTGTGAAATGAAAGATGGTGTTTGAGGCTTTTTTTTTTTGTTTTGGGGTTTTTTGGGGGGGGTCATGGTTTCTTGTTTTTTTAAATGCCCTTTGAAGTTTCAGTATCTTTTTTGGGTTTCCTTTCATAAATGTTAGCTAGTATGATTTCATGCTGAAGTGTTTCCTTGACAGCAACTCTTTTTAGTCCCAGCCAGTCTCAAACAATGTTATCTGCACAGTTGGATGAGGAGTCAGATGCATCTCATTCAGCTAACTGGCATTCTCTTACTACTGAATTTGTCACCTTTTCCTCTAACATGACTCAAATTCTTCGTGTATAGACAGCTAGCGGTGACCCCATACACACACATCAACTTCTGCACCAGACATGCACTACTACACTTAAATACAGGTCTTAATTCTTGTTTCACAGATGGTTTGATCTCCCACAGTATAAAATACTTTGCCATGATTCACTTTTAATACTGCAAGACCAACTCCTCAGCTCTCCCTTATTAATATCTCCAGAAGGAGAGAGAAATGAAAACCTCAGAAGAACGAAGATGACAACTCTTTCTGGGGGTGTTATTACAAACCATCATCACAGACCATACTAATTACTTTCTTCTACCCCAAGCTTTCGGTATACAACAGTTTAGCCAACTATCACCTTCTTATCTCCAAGAACTTTTTGCTCAATGACCAATATTAACGAAGGAAAAAACTGGCAACATTGTCAAATATGTACAAAATTCAACTAGTACTGTAGTTCACTAAGCTTGTAAGAAAGAAATGTGCATTCTTACTTGTGTAGGTTGAATCAGAGGAATCATACTTTAATTTGCTCCAGAAAAAAACAAAACTGTTTTGATCAATTAATCAAACACTTGGAAAGCAAAAATAACAGAATATCAGTGTAGTTGAAGTAAAATTAAATCCTTATGATGCTGTAGCACTTTTTCCTAAATTTAGAAGTCCAGCTACTACCAAGTATCATCAAACCTAAGAAATTCAGTATCAAAATACAACTCTCATTATACAAATGCAGTAAAGAAAGGATTAAAAAATTTTAAAATGCAGATGTCAGATGGCTAGTTTCCTCTGGTTTCCAGCCATGCAAACCTCCAAAAGAGGCTTGAAAACTGAGCTTGGAAGAGAAGCCTGGCTGTGCTGGGGCCACTGCCAGCCCCAGAAGCGTGGCTGCAGGGCCGGCAGCCCAGCACACCCTGCCCACTCTGCCGCGGTGACACCGTCTGGCCGCCCGGTGCTGGGAGCACGGAGGTCCGAGCTGCTCATTAACCGGGGCCGGGCAGGAGGCTCCCAAGCCCCGCCCGGAGCGGGGGGCGTTTCGGAGCCCTGCGAGCCGAGCTGACAGAGCGGGCTCACCGCGCTCTGGCCCGGAGCAAAGCGCGGGGGAGCGGGCTCTTGCTGAGAGCAGGCACCCGCAACCACCGGCTCCTCTGCTCTAGCACTGACCCACCCGAACGTCTTTCCTCCCCTTCCTTCCCTGCCCTGCCAAGGGGAGCTGTCACCTCCATTATAATACTTGTAACTGTCCAAACAGTAGTTAATTATAAATCTGGCTATCCAGAGAAAGGTGGCAGCACACCAGTGCCTGGAGCAGCGCTATCTGTTTGAACACGGTCTGTGATGGCTGCAATTATGCTAAGGAGTCATGGAAGAATAAGAAACTTCTACATCAAACATCTCTTCTCGAAGGCAAGCACAGTGCAAACACCTTGCTCCCCACTTCAAGAGAAGGTCCTAAAGTGGTCAGGTGCCGGGAAAAAAAAAAAGTTGGGTTGATCTAAATGCAAAGAAAATAAAGATATCAAATAATTTAAACAAGCAACAAAGAAAATAATGAATCGTTAGCAACACCAGGTAAAAAAATACAAAGTTTTCATTTAGAGAAATGCTGACCTTGTAACTGCTTTTTTCCCTGCTTGAAATACTTTTACTACCTTAATGAAGAAAAAAAAACTTTTTAACAAGAATCTGGGGACTCATTATATAACAGTCTTCTAAAGTATATGCATATATATAATACCTCTTCTATTGCGAAGTTAAGCACTGGAAACAGTATCTAAAAGTTGCTAAATAAACTCAAGCCAAATCATAACTAAACCAAGAAGTCCCTACACCTAATTTTACTTGCAAATCAGTCACAGGTTAACATAAAAGGTTTTGAATATTGAAGTATACTTTCCCATGAAGTAGCTTACAGGATTTTGTTATCTCCAGTAAGAGGTACTTAATTTCCATTCTGAAAGCCAGGTCTAAATTGTTAGGTCTTCTGCAGCACTGTACAGATTTCACATAGTATACACACAGACATCACCACGGACCTCAGGATTATTTCCTGAGCCAGTACACAGCAGAATTACCTTGGCAAAATTTGAAAGGCTTAATTTGAAATGTCATGCAGGGAATGTCACTAGATTACATTGACTTTGAAAGAATTTCTACAATGAACTGCTGGGACAAAACCGAAAACACACTAGGAAGGCCAACCACTAGAGCTGGCCATTTTGGAAAACAGACAGACAAATTTTTAGAAAAACCAAAACCTACCAAGAAAAATACCCAGAAACCAACTACAAACAGGATATGTCTACTTCAAAGTGTTTTGAAACAAATATAGCTCCACCGTTTACAAGCTTAACACGCTCAATTTGTTCTGCAACAAACATATCAATATATATGCTATTTTCATATATATCCATACACATACACAACATGCAGTCAGCCATAAAATCTTCATTCAGGTATTCATCATTTACATATAACAAATAATAAAGGGAGGGAAAGTACTTGCTACTAATAGTCAAATGCTTTCTGATTAGGTTTCAAACTAGATTTTTAAACACTACTCAAGACGCATGGTGTGCATCAAGCAAAATCCATATAGGATGCAACCTCTCTCTTATATGAGAGCTCTTTCTGCTCTCATATAAGTAAAAATAACTGAGTATCAGAATTATAGCTATTTCTTGAATACAGAACAATGTAAACACTTTTAATAAGGTTATCATTGTGTACCGGCAACAGTATTGCGTTGGACTGATTTCTCACATTTATTTTCAACAGAAAAAATAAATTTTATTTTAACAAGATTAATGTAATTTTCATTGTGTTATCACCAATATTTTAGAAAAACATGGCTATCTATGACCTAGATCACAGAATCATAGAAAAAATCTAGGTTGAAAGGGACCTCTGGAGATCATCTGGTCTAACTGTTCTTGAAAGTAGGGCTTTAAAATAGATTTTCCAAGGTCCCATCAGGTCAAACCTTGAATACTTCCAGTATTCAAGACTTCAGTACTTCTCTGCATAATCTATTCCCAGAGTTTAGTAGTTCTCAAAGCAAATATTATTTTTCCCCCTTATATCCAGGCATCTAATTAAAAAACGAACCAAACCACAAACAAAGTGAAAAAACCAGTAAACAACATAAGCCCCCTCCAAATAAAAGCAGAATAATAGAAGTTAATGTCTGCAGAATATTTATTTCAAGTAACTACTGCTTTGTAATAGATATAACTGGTCAAGTCCTATATTTAATATTAAATAACTTGGTAATATATCGATGATCCCTTTTGGTGAGTACCTCTGCCACCATCCACTGTCCTAGAGAGTCACACAGGTATGCCAGGATGGCTCTGAGCATGCACCTACTACTTCTCTCATCCCTTAGGATTCCAAGCTGCCAGCTCTCCAAGCCTGAGCCCTTCCCCTCTTCTCCCAGACCCCAAGCCTTTGTGAGTCCCACACATTCCTCCGTACTGCCAGTCCTGCCCAGCTGTCAGAGGATGCAGAGAGCACCATGTAGGTAGTGGCTGGATGTTAAGTCAGCACCTGCTCACTCTCTGCCACGGGGGCAGAGCAATGCAGACATCTGCAGAGCTCACACAGAAGCCCCAGCCCTAGGGCAGGCAGTAACCCCTTTATGTAGTTCACAGCTCGATGTCTTGAAGACATTATACATATAAAATGTGTTGAAACTAACCAACAGAACCGGACATTACTGGTGCGGGGATGGACAAGCAGCACGCTTTTTAAACAGCAAAACACTGGAGCCGAGTGTTTATTTGACCCAATGTTGCTTGAGGTCAGCTGACAGTACATCAAAGTTAAAAGTATGAAGACACAGAAACTCGCACCTCGTTTACGTGTCACACATCAACTGCCAAAAGGGATCTCAGTGGATGGAAAAGAAGGACATTAATAAAGCCAGGCTCCTCATGCTGTCTGACCTTATCTGCTGGCGAGAGGCACATTTGCTGATTGCCTTGAAGTTGCCTTCTAATCAGTCCAGTAAAACAGGCTTTTTTTATTACCCATGTTAAGAGTTCAACTTTGCCTTATAACACGCAGATGGTTGTAAAGCCAGTTTTTCTCCACACTGCCAGAAGAGCAAAGCAAACGTGATTCAAGGAGTGCTGCAAGCCATCTCTAACCAAGAGGGGCCATTTCACAGCTCTGGGTGCCGGCACGTGGCAGCTGAGGGCCACTGATACAAACAGGACTCCTGCCAGTGCTGTGACCATCCACACAACCGAGGTGACACTTACAGGAACACCTTCTTCAGAGCTTCTGCAACATTAGGCCTACAAACTACTTTTGTAAAAAAAGTTATAAGGATAAGCATAGTATCTTAGGGTTAGAAGCAATTTTACCTAATTAAATAAACTACGCTTTGTAGTCCCTAAGGGGGGACTACAAGAAAGCTGGAGAAGGAATCTTTTGAACGAGCATAGTGATAGGACAAGGGGGAATGGCTTTAAACTAGGAGTAGATTCAGATTAGATATCAGGACAAAATTCTTTCCTGTGGGGGTGGTGAGGCAGTGGACGCCTCATCCATGAAAGGGTTCAAGGCCGGGTCCAAAGCACATTTGAGCAACTGGTCTAGCAGAAGGTGTCCCTGCACACAACACAGAGGTTGGGACTTGATGATCTTTAAGGTCCCTTCCAACCCAAACCAGTCAATGATTCTATGATGGTAAGCTGTGGAGGAGACGAAACCATGTTTGGTGTTTAGGATAATGTGTTCTTTTTATAAACATCTGGGGGACAGAAGGCAGAGGCACAAACATGGGACAAAAAAAACCCCTACTTCTACCTTTGGCAAATGAGGTGATAATAAAGTTGCAGTGCTGGACACTTGAGAGACTAAGGAACATTCAGATTTATTTCCTTTATACCCAGTTAACTCAGCTTGTAATTGTCTTTGGCTGCTTGCTTTGACAACTAAAAGAGAACTTTTAAGCCAGTTGTTTTATACTGGGAAAGATTTACTTCCTGGGTAATCAGAAAAAAAATAAAAGAAAAACCAAACAAGGATGACCGTAGTACACAACATGACACTACTCCAAGTCAGTCCAACACCACACACACTGGTTAACAAGTAACAGAAGTTGTAACTGATAATAGTAACAAAATCGCTTCCTCCTGAGAGTACTCAGTGACAGAGCTAACTTTAGACCCCAATACAACAGATTCTAGAGTTTTACTTTTAAGATCACATTACTTATTCTCCGCAAATTCTAATGGAAAAGCATATCATCCTTCAAAACTTTTTAATAAAGGGTCAGAATCCTTCTTCATAAGCTAAAGAAAATGGGTAACACATCACAAGAAAGGTTCTGTATAATACAATCACAATTCCTTTGGAATCCTTTTGCTCCAAGAAGATGGAGGTTTTTTTAAAGAAACATTATTTATATTGTGTTTTCAGAATCAAGAAGTAAACACAAATAACAAGAAGTTATTCTAGTGATGAATTGCCTTTATCAGAATCATAGAATGGTTTAGGCTGGAAAAGATCTCCAGGATCATCAAGTCCAGCCATTAGCCTAGCACTGACACCACTAATCCATGTCCCTAATCCATGTCACATCTACATGTCTTTTAAATGTCCCCAGGGATGGTGACTCCACCACTTCCCTGGACAGCCTGTTCTAAAGCTTGCTAATTCACTTGGTGAGGAAAATTTTCCTAATTCTGAACATGCCTAACTTCATATTCCACTGCATCATTGTTTGATTACCACAAGACCTTTGATGGCTCACAAGTCAGATAAATTTGCTTAGAAACCAAGTATAGTTAGAGGATGGACACTCACAGTAAAATCAAACGTACTGCTATCTCAGGATCTAAAGTCGATATATATTAACATGCAATAAACAGAGTTTACCAGTTGTGTAAAATCAGTTTTTTACACAACTGTGTTATAGTGTTCTTCTGTTCTAAGTGACAAGGAGAAATAACTGTGATGTTGTAGGCCTATGCAGTCTGCTACAACAGAAGTGTGAGCTTCCCGACTCATTCCAGGGAGATACCACCTGATACACGCAGTGCACTGGCTAGAACCAGAGTGCTGTTGGCCAGTTCAGGCTCTGTACCTGAATGGTAACAGGACACTTATGTGACCCATCAGTTATTTGGTACCTTTGGTCAAAGGCACCACATATCAGGACATGAATGAATTGAAAGATTAAATATTTAACTTAAAAATAATAAACCGCTATCTGTTCAAAAAAGACTTAAGACAAAAAAAAAAACCAAAACCACAAAACACACAACCCACAACTTTTCCTGTTATTAAACACTGAATCACTTCCTAGTTACCAAAAACCACTGTACTCTCCTTAATCCTGGAACCTTATCAGCTCCCAAGTGCCAAATCACCAGCTTCCTTTAGATAGGTATCTTTTTCTCCAGGTGTGCACTTTCAATATGAATAGGAAGCACACTAAGCAAAGTTCGAGAATAAACTTAAAAAACCATGGAATTTAAGGAACAGAAAGCTACAATTAGGACAGCTGCTTTAGTACAAGAGTATTCCAGGGAGTTCTAGAATATGTGAGGGATTTTTGGTTTCTTGTCATATCGGTAGTGCTCCCTGAATGGTGTAGTCCCACTGAAATTTTCTCCACTTATTAAACTTTCTAGCAACTACTCCAAAGAAAAACTGTGTCACTGAAGTCAAATCTGAAAGAAAGAAGAATAGAAAACCTCCATTGTGGCTGCAAATATGAAACCCTGCACCTATGTGCAGTCTTATTAAAAGCTGTTAATTTAATATACACAAAGTACAGTATCACAAGTATTTTCACAAATTAGGAGTTGCCTAATATTTGCAGATCTGAATTTTCTCAGATACCTCAAATTGCCTATACTTTTGGAGTAAACCAGAAAGTATTGATTCCCTGCTCCCCAAATCGTTCCACACAATTATAAGTTATAAACAGATATTTGTAATTTTATCACTGTCTTGCAACATTCTATGAAACAGCCATCAAATGCTGCATACCTCTCCAATCAGCCTATACTGTCTTGTTCTACTATTGCATTTTTAAAATTGTTTTATTAAATACATGGAAAAATTAAGATTTTTTAACAAAGAAGTCAAACTCATGCATGGCTGAATTCTTAGCAACCTTATCAGGCACCATGCAAAATAAACTACTTTTATAGAATCTTGCTGTGAAGATAGAAAGGTTTATGACCATTAAAACAATAAGGTCTTTCTGTAAAAATATTCCCAAAAGACATGATCTCTTTTCAAACTACTTATTAATAGAATAATGAAAAAGATGATTTTTAGAGTGCTTATGTTCTACCCAAAGTCAAGTTCACCAAAGAGTTTCCATCAAGTGAAAATGGTGACATCTTTTTTAGGCGTCTGAGAATGTCACAGATGGAAGTGGCAATGGGCAGAACAGATACTAAAACTGCAACCAGGTTTACGCTATTATTAATAGAAGGATTGTTCTAATAAATAATTGTACTGATTCACAAACGGAGAGAATCAAGACTTAAAACTGAGTTAGGCATAGGAAAGCGTGGAAACCTTAATCAAACAGCAGTAGTCTAGGCAGCTCTATGTGAAAGAGGAAACTCTCAGAGTTCAATAATTTTGTCCCCTTAGAGCCTTTTGATAATTAACACAATCCACTCACACACTGAACCCAAAAATAAGAAGCCAGGGACATGATAAAAGCTTGAGCTATACCATAACTATGAACTTAATGCACTCAGTAGGCCAGGGTATTAGACAAGTGTTTTTAAACAAGTTTCCAAAGTGCTTTAATAAATCTTTGCTGATATACAGATATATACATATGGCTAGAAGCATGTGCAAAAACTAGAAATTATCTCATCCTACAACAGCCTCTGAAACCCAACAAGGACAGCTTGTGCTCACTAGGTTGTTCCAAGATGCCCTTCTTTCCTACAGTAAACATGGGCTCACATATTCTGAAAGAACAATGTGAAGATAAGGCAAGCTGTACTTTAACATGTGCTAGCTGATCTTCAACTTGACCAAAGTACAATCTGCTTTATCTACAGCCTCTAAATGTGTTAGAATATCAAAAACAGTCCTTCTTCTAGACAAACCACTATCATTGAAACAACCATGACAAAAAAATATGTGCTTGTCCTTAACTTCAGGTATATATCCACATTTGCCTCAATCAAAAGCTGTGCCTCTACCATTAGAGTTCTAGAAGCACAGTCCTTCCCCATTTATGTAAGAATATGGAAAAAAACCCCCAAAATCACAAAAATTATGAAAAGCATTTAGACTGACACAGATGTAGAAATAGAATACAACTGCACATACATCCAACATCTGAGATAAAAACCTTAAGTAAAAAAAAAAAAAATCCACACCAAAACGGAGTGAAACAGCAGAGATCAGACCTCTGCATACTCGGGCCAATCCCTGGGGAACACCCCATGTTGAACAAGAGGATCCATAGTCACAGAACTGTAGGCAAACAACACAAGAACAACACTACAGTACAAAATCCCACATGTATACAAGTCACAGCTCAGGCTCCCAGCTTTGATTCATGAAATGCGTCATTCCAGAGTGTAACTGTATCACATCACTTGCTAGGGAAATAGCCATGGTTACTCATCACAGTTTGGTGTTATGAAGCGCTGGCTTTCCATAACACTGCACACACCAGATTAAAATCTCTCCGGGGGTGGAGGGAGAGGACAGCAGGAAATCAATGAACAAGATGTCAAATCGTAACTACTTTCATACTTTAAAGTGCAAATAAAACAGCATTTGACTTTGTACTGGAATACTTCACTGTTGATTTCAGCTGCTTACAGCTGGTCCTTCTCTAGAGCTATTTTTTAGTCTTGCTCAGGCTAAGGAAGGAAAAAAGTCTGGTTCAGAGTAAATAATAAGTTACTTGAAAAGAAAAGAGACTTTTTGCTTCTTGCTATACAAAAACTTTAAAAGTAGCTTTACTTTGTGCACATGCATGTTTAATTTGACCTTTAAACCATATTGTTGAAGCACAAGCCTTGGTTAGTACTACTGGCACCTGTCAGAATCATCAAAATTACAGCTACCACCAAAACACTGCAACTGCATTTCCCAGCTATGAAGGCTGAAGCATTTTATGGTTTCACACCGATTTCACTATTATTTCTCTTTCAGAAAATATAAAAGTGAAACATATTTTGTATTTTACACCTTAAGATTCCAGAAATTAAATCTTTTAGCTTGTTTGAAAGGTTATGCAAAATGAAAGGAAGAGTACACAATTAGTTTTACATTACATTGCAATAGAAGAACAAAGAGTTGAAATCACTTTCTGTACACCCCATTTTCTTCTTGCAGAGAACTTAAAAAAACACTGATTTTATTTTCACTTTGAATAATGAAAAACCTCTTGAACTCCTTGTAAAACTTTACCTCTCACTAAGATAACACACATGTACAGGTTTGAATTGAGGACTCACTTTTGCTTCATTTTTCATGGATTTCTATTTGCAACATCACTTAATGTCAGTGGGAAAGTTCTAAAAACAAAACCAGTGACTGAACCAAGAACCCTATGACTACTAAGTTACTACCTTAATACTACACAGTATTGATTGAGAATAGTTACCTAACCAATTTCAGAGTGCACCAGCCACCAGCTTGAATTAGTAAGATAAATGCTGGTTGTTGACAAAGATGATAGAGTAGGTGGCTGTGACAAGGGTTACTACATTGCCTCTTGAAACATATTCACTGAATTGGTCAATACAAGCAAGCATGTAACATACTACCTTGGCTGTATTTTGACTCTGGGATTCAAGGAAAAGAACCCATTTTACTTTTGGCAAAACAACACCTTTCAGAAAGCCTAATACTCCTTCTGCTGAAAAAGGGATTGAGATCACTTATCTTGAAGAGTTCCTCTCAACTCCAAATCCTGAAAACCACAGTTTCCTCAGCAGTGTTTTTAGTCATAATTCAAAGCTTGGGACACTCTCTCTCCCCCTAACATATGTTGCTGTGCTTGTATCAAACCTAAACTTGCCAAGAGAGGGAACTGATGAAATTACAGCCAATATGACAGATTAACATATGCTCATAGCATGCACAAGCTTCACGGCTTCTGTGATTTCTGTTTTATTTGTAAAACTGCATTACTTGTCTAATGTTCTGTAATCTTCATATTGAAGACATTTGCAGAAGTTTAACAGAGGGAACCTAGTTAGAGAGATACATCAGACCAGACCACTCCTAATGATTTTCATTTCAAACAGAGGCCATTAGGATAATGTGCTGGTTCAGACTTAGGGACCTAGAGCCTGCAGAGATCCACCACATCCCTTATGCAGTGATATGCTCTCCTGTTAAATCAATGGTGACAGTTCTTAGACAGAAGAACGGCATTTCTTAAAAGGAGAAGTTATTGTTATTGGATGGAGACACATGCTGAGATGGGATAGTACGACAGTGTGAGACAAGAAGGCCCTCGAACCATGGAAGTGTGACAGACAAAGCCAGAGGAAGTCTAAAACTGGTGAAAAGGCAGATACAATTCTGCTTGTATCTTTTTCAACTTCTTTCTGAAACTGATTAAAAAATATCTCGCATCTTCCTGAGGCATAACACATGGATAATCTGTATTCCAAATGTATGCCCAGAGCCCATATTTTGCTTGGACATCTCTAACTTGCAAGCCAAGAGCACGTGAGACTCACCAGGTGAACAACAGTACAGCAGTGCACCAAGAACCTACAAAGTTTTCAAGTCTCTCTTGATTCCCCCTGGCCCAGAAGATGGGGACCGTTTGTTACCATTACTCATGTGTAATGTTTGAAAACCTAAACCAAAATCTAGCAGACAGGCACGACCAGACTCCAGCATCAAAGTGATTTCAGCACAACTCAAGCAACCCAATTATGTATGGAAGTATCAGTGTTTTCTGCAGGGAGAAGGCTCTTCAAGATTGTGAATGCAGTTTGGCAATAGGAAGAAAAATTAAGACAAAAAAAAGCTTTATAAAGCAAGATATTACACAATGTTTTCTATTGGATCTGATTTCATAGCATTTCATGAATGCAGGGATATGGAAAGAAGAAAGAGAAGGAACACAAAGTCCCATACTGGACACGTGACTAGGTTTCATATTACAATGCTAATAATAGAAATTAGAACTACTCAGTGATGTTCAGTACATGCTGATTGAAGGCAATGGTATCTTAGAGTATGGGGAGATTAGAATAAATTATCTCAAGGTATGTCAGGATGAAACTTGCAGCACTTCTGTTACTCCACTCCACCTGTTTGTGTGCCTGCTTTCTCTCCCCTTAGTAAACACCTCGACAGAAGAATAACTTATTTCCCATTAATTCCCACTTGTTATGGGGAAAGACCACATACACCTTCTGACTGTTAGGCTTCGATAACAAGATAACATTACAGTTCATAAAAAGCATCCAACTCCAAGACAAAACCTCAGGCAGAGCATTTCTAGTTGATACTAACACTTCCCTAGCCTGGATTAAGTTGCCTAAACTCTGCCTCTCCTGCAAGCTTAAGAGACAACCCCAATTCAGAGTTACTTGATTGATTCCTGTTCAAGTGAGTCACCCCATGCTCCAGCCCAAGGTACACAATCCTTCCATCAGGGGCTCTAACGCCAGAGCTATGTGTTCTCACCACCAGACAGACACCTGCAAATGGGATGCACCAGTGCTCATCAGTGTTGTGCCAAATCCCCCTCGCTGACGAACATCACGCACTCAACGCCCTAGAACAAAATGTACACTGCACTGCTACACCGAGGTAGCCAGAAGAGAAACCAATGCTACAAACTAACACCCACTTAATACAAGCAGGAAGCAAAACAAGTAATTTTTGCTTAGTGCACTCAAAGCTGTAGTTTGGGGAAAACAGCTGAAAAACGTTGCTCTCTAGCTTCAGAACTTCTCTGCAAACTTTTCAGTAGATGAGCACACAGTGTTGCCTCTGACAGAAATCAGTTCTCAAGTTCACAGTTATGAAGCTTAGGGAATGTGTTTCTCATTCCAAAATCAAAACAAAAAAACAACAACCAAAACCAAACCCACACCACAAGGTTTCTATAAAACTTACAATGAATATTTCCCACATTTAAAACAATGAGATTGGTAACTGTGGTCCTTATCACCACTAAACTACATTTTACTTTAAACTGGTCGATTTTTAATGAACAAATACCCCAGCATGGCAAGTATTATTTGTGAACAAAATGACAAAACAGAAGAACTGCTCACTGTACTGGCATTTAGTCCACCTTGGAGAATTTAACATTAATGACTTCTGTGCACAAGACTTTTGGTGTAGTGCCTATGTAAGGTTACTCTTTCAGTGTCTATGTAAAGCTATCATTTACCCATCAGTATAGAAAATGGGTCACAGCTTAGAAAAGTATGGACAGCTGCCTCTGCTATAATATTGACTATGAAAAAAAAGTCCACCCAAGATCTCTAGAAATCAGCTGATATTTTAGACTCCTGGCTTGAAGGAAAACAGGATTTATCATGTGATAAGTCATGAACATATGCAAGAAGATGATGATACTACCACTAGCTTTTTTGTTACCATTTTCTGTTGCTTCTGTCTACTGCTTTAAGCATATAACACCAATAATACAAAATGATTAGCTGAGAAGCAGTTGTGGAGCTTTGCAATTTAGGAGCACATCACTAAATTACAGCTTTATCAGCATCTTACTTTATACCAAAAGTATTTTAGAAGCATGGGGGTAAAAAGCTAAGTATTGTACAGTACAACATATCCCCGTGATATTACCCAAATTTATGTCCTGAAATAATGAACTGTCCCAGTCTTAGAATATGCAAAAAGTTGATAATGGAAACATTAGAAATGCTTATTAAGTCAGAGAGAGAGATGACAAGTGTTAAGAGTTCTTCCAGGAATCCACTGCCAGCAATATTAGAGTGTTTAATGAAACAAAATTAATCTTATCATCACAAGTTGGTTCTTCAAACGAGTTGTTCTGTTAAGTGTACTTAGAACTATGCGGAACATTACATTTTTTCTTATGAACTAGAAAACAAAAATGTATTAGGTATTTGTCACCCACCTGTCAAGACACTTTTGCCACAGGACAATGCCAGTGAACGTCACCATCATAAAAATTTAGCATTTGTATTGCATTAGGGAGCAAGCCTTACTAGATATGGTAACTGAGCAGACCCTTCTTCCCCACAGTTCTGTTCGGTAGCTCTTTCCCTTATGATCAAACACACTCAGGTAACAGGGACAATTTGCTTCTTGTACAACTAGTTTAAGTAAAACTTTTTTAAAAAGTAATGAACAAATACCCCTCCAAAGCTAAGTAAGTATTCTACACATCTACATTCACTTTTTATAAACAATCTTTCCATGCAACACTGTGTAAAATTAATACTTCAATAAAATATGTATTTCTAATATAAATTGGGATTAACGGAGTGGTAGTACCAATATTTAATAGCATTGAAGCACTAACTTGTTCTGCTGTTACATAGGTATTAGAGCAGTAGCAATTTGTGTGACACGCTGCAGAGAGCCACAAGGGAAGCAACCATCTAGCAGGGAAAACAAAAAAAATCCCAACTGTATCTTTGAAAGAGTGGAAAGCAAGCAGCAACAGAAGGAGAGACTGACTAATTACTTCGGGTAAGTTCAGTCAAGAGAGGAAACCAGAAATGCCGCAAGATGAATGAGAATTTTATATTAAAAGCAACATCCTATTTTACTGCTGTTGCATCTGTTCCGCAACACCAATGAGATAAATAGTTGCCACACTTCACATATGTGGATGTATTATATATATCTTAGATATATTACAGATACATCATATATTGGAGATTTTTGTACCTCCACGGGGCAAGTCAGCACTCAAAATGCTGAAAAGCAATCGGTGTGGAGCCCCGGCACTGCTGTGGTGGGGCAGCTGCTGCTAACCAGCCGGTGGTACTGTATCTCGGGGCTCTGGGGCTCTGACCCCTCGGCAGACCCCGTCCATCCCTCCGGGCAGGGGCACGGGCAGGGCCGCTCTGCGCCCGCAGCCCTCCTCTCCTAAACACGCCCGGGGCACTCGGGGCTCGAGAAAAGTCTCAGGTCAGGTGCTCTGCCAACGATTTGGGGGAAAAAACCCGGGATTAGAGAAGGAGCCAAACTCGCCCTATAGTAACAGGCAGCAAAGGCGAGCGCAGGGGAGCAGGGGACGGGACGGGACCTTCCCCGTGCCCTCCCCCGGTGCCCGACGCTAAACTCACACGGCGCGGAGCGGAGCGGAAAACGCAGCGGCAACGCGGAGCGGAGCAGCGCCGCCCCCCGAGGGCTCGGCTCGGCTCGGCGGGCTGACACCCAGCCCGGCACCGCCGCGCTCCTTCCCGCTCGCTCTGCCCCGCGCCAGCCGCCGGGAGCTGCGCTCGCCCCCGCTCTCCCGCGGGGCCGGC
>VZRO01001570.1:527811-547783 GCA_013397915.1 Daphoenositta chrysoptera | reverse complement strand
ACCTGAACCTGTGCTCAGTTTACTCAGAAAAAAAAAAAAAAGTGCTCAGTTACTGATCAGAGGGAAGAAGTCCAGCTGGAGTAACTTCCTCAGCATCATCCAGAAGTGCTGTCACAGTAACAAACATCTCTGAGATCAGTTTGAGCAGCTGCCTAGCCAGGGATCAGGTACTGATTAAAAGCAGATGAGGACAAAACCTGTCAGCAGGGTTACTTTTAATACAGATGAGTTCTCCAGTTTGGTTAGCCTGTAGTGATTTGAGGAAAAGTGTGCAACTGTAAAAAGCTGTCGATGCCCTATCCCAGGAATTGTTAAAGGCTGGGGTGGATGAATCTCTGAGCCACCTGGTCTACTGGAAGGGGTCCCTACCCATTGCAGGGTGATTAGAAGCAGATTTTTAAGGTCCCTTCCAGCCCAAACCCTTCTATGACTCCACGAAATATGTGTGCACACATGCACATACAGATTTTCAGAAGTTAATCAGCCAAATTTAAGAGGAATTCCTTCATGTCAACAACAGACTCCTTGCTGTCAGAATAATGGACATGCCAAATTTTCTCAAAAGATAGCTACAAATAAGGAGTTTGTGTGATTGTTTTTAGTTAGCAATTCCTTATCTTAATTCTTGAAAAGGGAAAATTATGATCAGTTCAGCTGGAGGCAGAAACTCTTGATGGGAAACTTAATCCCAAATAATTACATTCTGGTAATATAAGAAAAATATTTGGCAATCTGAGCTGTGGTCACTCTGCCTTATAGATAGATCTGCATATGCAAGCACAGAATAAGCTTCTCTTCACTTCCAGAGACACTAAAGTTCTAACCACCGTCCTTATCTCAAGTTCACAAGACATTTAAAAACATAAACCAAAGGTGAACTTTCAAAAAATCCCTAAGTGGCCTAAAGTATGTTCGCATTATCACAAAACACCAGTTTAAGTGAGTGCAGACTGGGAGCGTGAATACACACAGGCAGTGAACGTTCCCAGCAGTTAGACAGTAAATTGTCTGGCCAAAGTAATTTATGTGCTTACACAGTCTTCATGGATATTATCCTCCTCCCACACTTTGGCTGACATTTTTGAAAGTGCATTCATTTACTTGCAAGCATGGATGAAGCAAGTCCTGTGCTGAATCATGAAATGTGTATCGTGAAATATTGGTTAAACCAAGTGGAAGGGTGCTGGAAAAAATTGACTCTGGGGATGTGCCTACAATGTTGCACTTTGACCTAAACAGTGAAAGTTGTACCAGGCTGTAAAAGAGTATTTCTGAGGGAAACATTGAAAGTACAATCAACTCAACCATTTAAATTTTGGTACATTAAAATACGTAGCTGGGAAATTACTCTGTGTGTACATGTATAAAAAATTAAGTAACCAATTTTATATCTACTTTGATTATCTGATCGGTGGTACACCGAACGTGTATTTACATGAATATTGGCCCTTCTGTTACTGACAAGTGTTCATCTCAAATTATTGTTTTGGCTTAGTCTTCCTTTACTGCTCCTTATGGCCACTCAAAAATTTCCTCTTATTAGTAATATATAATGATTGTAAATTACGAAAGAGGGAGACATATTGCTCATATAATTTTTTAACTCACATAGTTTTTTTTCATTCACCTATAACAGTATTTCCCCACTCCAGGACATATCTTTTTTTAATCTCAAAAAGTATGATTCATAGGAAAGAAGTGTCAAATAATTTTTGCTTTGTCTAAAATTTGCAAAATGTTTTACATTTAGCAATTAACCATGAAAAGCATATTTAAATGAATCTTATTTAAATCAACCCAGCATATATATTTAATATAACTGCACAAGAGAAGCAACATGGTACTATGTTAATTTTCTGTAAAACATATTTCGTTCCTTTCAAAATCACCACTCCCTGAAGTAAAACAGGAGTCCATTTTAAGTTCTGCGTCATTTGAATTTGAGATGGAGCATTGAAGAAAGCTGCTTTAATTGAAGCTTAAAAGATATGGAATTGAGCCTTTAGGGAGTGTTGGGCACTTTTCTTGTCGTTCTGGTTGATTGATTTGCATGATGTGGGTGGGGAATGTTGTTGATCAGGCTGTCCATTTTAATTTTGTACTGGTTGTGTCAGCTTTAAAGTGAGGGGCGAGCACACAAGATTTAGTACAGACACAGTGCTGCAGGCCAAAATAAGTAAAATAGCACTATATACACTCTTGAAAAGTGTGATATTTAAGCCAACTCAGAATATCATATGCTGCAATACATTATTTTTAGTCTCGTATTGAGTAAGTGCCTTCTCTTTTTTCTTTTCCTGATTCACATGTATATAAACAAGGTGGAACAAAAGTCTTTAAACCTAACATGTCACTGTCCTGGTTCCTTGAGAAGTACTACTCTGAATTTAGCAGACAACCAACAAACCTTAATGATAAGACTTGAGATGTCCCCTAAAGGAAAAAAAAAAAAAAAACCTAAAGCTTGTTTTGCTGTTCAGATTTACATTTCAGCATATGCCAGATTTGGCTGCCCTCAGATCTCTGTGTCTTACCACTGCCTGATATCCTATAAAATCACTCTACTTAAGAGAGTTGGGATCAGTCCCCTAATTTGTTGTTATATACACACTTATTGCAATCAGACTTCTTTTTTAAAAAGGCAGGACAATTCTGCACTTGCTAGTTTTTTGTGAACCAATTCTATCCAGTGTTAACTGGGTAAGTGTTCCTGCTGCATTTCTTGTGATACTGCTGTGACCATTGTGAAAATCAAAAGCACCTTCCAACAGATGGCACACAGGCCAATTAATGACAGTGCTTCTGTGTTAATTGGTGTCCTATAGCCTTCCCTTTTGCATGTGTTATAATAAAACTGTGTTCATTACCGCTCTAAAAAATGGGGAAAAAAACACCGACACCAAAAAAACAGGTCTCTCTTCCCACCCACTCCCCACCCCATGACAAGGAAACTATGTTTCAGGTGATGAGTAATAGAGAGACTTTTTTTTTCTGAAGGTTACAATCAATGCAAAAAATAAAACCTTAACTATACTTCTATTAAGAGGTTCTTAATGAAATGTGCAAATGGCTCAGCATTTTTGTATTCAGCACAATTCAGTCCAGTAGCACATGGGGTTATAATGTACCTAAGGGGAGAAGACATAAAGAATTAGGTCTGGAGTCTGGGGAAGGCAAAAGCTTGACTAGACTAATTGATTTCCAGACTGATGTTTTAAAAATCTATACAGTGAAAATACTAATGAGTTCCTTTTTTGGAGAGATGAGAAGAAGTTCTAAATTTAACTATGAACTTTCAGTAACTTTCAGTAACTATGAGGTCTTTTGCTCCAGTATTTAGAATATAAAGCAGCTGGAGAGGTTATCTTCCTATGAGCCCTCCAAACATGTCTCAGATATGTCTGGTACTATTTGTTGTGATGGGCAAAAAATAGCAGTGTGTATCAAAGAACTTAAAAGCTGAATATTGTAGCATTGAACTTACAGATGCCTGGTTCTGGAGTAAAATCCTACATTCAGCTCTTGGGCTGCTTCAACAGAATATGTGGGGATAGTTTTCCAGCTCATGTTGTGTTGGAGAACTGCCAACACACTGAATCAGGAGTGCTTGGTCAATGTCTTCAGCAGAGAGACGCCAGTGTCAGTGGCTGGGAGTGGTCCCTGCACAGATACCTGTTAAATCTCACATCTCTGCCTCAGGTGCTCCAGAGAGGCACTCCCAAGTTCACTTGGGATCTGTTTCCACAAGTGTGCTCTCGAGTGTGGGTAGGATTTATGTCCCTTATTTCTGGATGCTAATAAGGACCAGGTATTTTCCAAGTTGGGGTGTCACAGCCGTGTTACAGCAAATGTGAGTGTCTGCAGGAGTGGAACTCAAGGGACATAGGCTGTGCACTGCCAACTCCTTGAGTAACCCTTAGGTCTGTAGTTTGTTGTCCAGTAAACACTAAGGGTTGTAATGCGGGAGTTTTAAATTTAATCCAAATCCCACTCTAATCTTTCTAAATACCCAGGTTGTACCTGACTTTTCATGCTGTTCATACTTATAACTAACTCTCATGAGAAATGTCTGATGCTCTGAAAGGGCTGTCATCTTTCTGTGGATTACACACATAGACAAGAATTGAAAGAAATCAGTAGAAATGTGTTAAAATAATTCACACATTTATAATTCTGCCCTCCTGACAAAGTCTTCAATTACAACATCCCATTTAGTATTGGAATATTACATATTCCTTGTCACAAAGCTATCTTTCTGGAAGTTATTGAACCCTGTTAAAATATTGGCCACTTTTGAGAAGACACATAACCTCGTGATTTTCTTCCTTTTTGTTGCAAAACCATTTCTTAAGTTCAACATGATTTTTCAAAAGTTAGACTTTGAGGCAGCACAAAACTATCGAGACAATGGTGTTTAATTTTCTTCTCCCTGAATCACTTCGTGATGGAATTTGCAGTGAAGCAAGGCAAAAACAGAAAAACAGGCTCTTAGGTGCTACTTTAGATACTTAGATTGACTCATTTGTGTCCAGAGTAAATAGGAACAGGATTTATTATCCAGGTCCCAGCACTCCAGTCAAGTGCTCTCATTTCTAACTATTCCAAGCAGAGTGAGACGTGTTTTCCCCAGAGTGACCAGGTGCCTAAGCAACCTTTAGAATTGCTTTAGTTAGAGAAAGAAGTCTAGTCATTATCGCCTACTTTCCTAGCAAAAAGTGAACGCCAGCATTTCTAGATTAAACATGTGGTAAGAGTGGCATCTAATGGCTCTGAAATCCTCAGGATGGTGGAGGAGGACATGCTGATTTTTAAAGGGTCACATATAGGTGTTTTGCCATTTTATTAGGAAATGTAGGAACAAACTAAGGATTTTGGATGCCACCAGGCACCTAGTTCCACTGGGATCTGCAGTTTTTGATGCTCAGATGTAGTTAGATCCTGTGTGGAGCTAGTTTGCTGATGTGAAGAGTTTGTGTACTCTTGGTTAGCTACCATCCCTATAAATAAACAAATATATAGCACCGTCACGTGTTCTTCCTTTCCTGCCTTCCACTCCATATGGAATTTTTATAATTCTTGAATTACAATATGACATAATCACCAACATTTCCTCTGGCAACACCATATCTCTGTAAAGCCTGATAGCTAACAAAAGCTGTTTTCAAAGCAGAGCTGATCTCATTGCTGATGCTTGTCCATAAAGATGTTTTGGCATGATAAAATTCTGTATAAACTGATTTGCTTGTTATTGAAACAAACTTTAAGTTTTCATATCTATTCAAAAGGGAAAAGAAGAAAGATAGTAACTTCTTTGCTGGATGGAAATGGCAAAGCAAAAGAATTTTGGAAATTCTCTAGCTGCTGAAAGACTCTTATAAGTATGGAAAAAAACAAATTAAGCTGATAAGAGTAGGGTATTTGGCCTTTATGCAAATGGTTCCTGATGCCTCTCCTCCAAACCTTTCTTTATGAGTCAATAGCTCCAAGTAGCACACACCAAACCCTGCTGTAACCTGGTATGCTGCTATCTGGAAATTTCAGATTAGACTCTGTCAAAAAACTGCCAAAGAACAGACAACAGAATAAAGGGAGTGGGGGTGGGGAGGGGAAGAGGAGGTGGCAGTGGTTGGTTACAGTGGGTTAGAGGCTGCTGTTCTGGTCAGAGAATTATTTGGAGCAAAATAGCTACAATTATAGGTAGGGAATATAAATGAGAACTTGAATGAAATGTATACAGTTATATGACCCACTAATGACTCCAAAAAAGGGCATAAGATGAATGAGTCACTGAGTTTTAAATATAGTTCCCTGCTGCAATAGTATTATCATCAAACAAGGCTCCACTTGAATTAAAGGGGAGTGAGGGCTATATGGTGGGGTCCTACAGCTCTGCCTCAGTGACAACAAAGGCAAAGGCTACACAAGTTGCTTCTATTATAAGCAATATAAGAGAGAAGCATTTGCAAAGGGATGACTCACTGATCAGAGGGCTTTCAGTTTGACTCTGATACAGTGGTTCAGATAAATGCGGTCATTATTTTCTGTAGCCTGTGACCTTTCCTGATTCATAAATAGTAACATTTATTTTTCTGCACAATATTTATTTTAACACCATTACTATTGATTTCACTGTATTTCATCATTTGTTCCAATTGTAAAGTTAGGCTCACTTGCTAATATAAGATCAGCAGCTTTCTAAAGGCAAAAAAAATAGCAAAGTCGTGCTAGGATTTTAACAGCTGGGAACAGAAATAGCTTTGACACAATGCTTTTAAACTATTTTTTTTACTACATGACACAATTTGTTTTTAAAGAACTGTGATATATCTTACAGACACATGTCTGGCAAAACATAGTCATTAGAGAGGTAAAACAAACAAAATGACCTCTGCTTTGCTGGCCACCAAAACTGCACAGGCAATGAAGTAAAGAATTTTACAATGTCCTTTGGAAACATAAACCCAAAGACTATATTGCAAATGTTCTTCCTATCATTTGCAGTGCTGTCTCTGAAGGTCATTTCTAATTTCAGTCACAATTTGCATGAAGTGAAAAAGTAATTCAGATAGACTGCTAAAAGGTTTGTGGCTTTAAGGGACCATATATTGCAATAAGAATAATGTTTATCTGAGTGCTTATATGCAAAAATACGTCTCACAATTTCAAGAGATTTTCTTTGCATATTTGAAAAAGTGAAAGGAAGCTTCAAAATAATGATAAAAAAAGGTAACCTATTTTTTTTTCCCATTTCCCCTCTCCTGCATCACATATGCATACTTCTAAAGAGATAAGAAGAAGGAACTTCATTGCCAGTCTGCTGCAAATGTCTGTAGAGACAAACTTAAACAATGATTTATTTCTCAGAATAAATAAAAAAACCCAGCAGCTTTCTTTCCTTGGAAATCTTGGCATCATTTACTGATATGAAACCACAAAAAACCTCTGGTATTTAAAAGCGATTAGGAACTCAATCCAGCCAGCTTTTGTCCTGTCTACAGCTCAAATGAATTGGTTCACTCTTAGGAGTGAACACAGGATGAGAGCACAGGGTTTGCCCCTTGGCGTGGGTGACTGCTGTGCTCCATTGCCCAAACTCATCCTGCCAGAGCAATAGAGCTCGGAGTTTAAGCTGCCCTTCAGTCCCTGGTTTAGCACAAGCTGTTTATAAGTTCTCTGGTAGCTTGTTAATGCAACAGTTTACATTGATTATAATGACACCAAAGAAGTAATTAAGGGGGAATATTTTAACTGTACCTGAATTTAACTTGTCCTCTGTTGCTATTCAGATCATCTGGTGTGTATATAAGCTCACCTTGAAAATATATATGTAAAGGTAGAAGGTAAAAGATAAAAAAGTAGATAAAAGTAGTACGGAAATATAACAATATTATGTGTGAGAGTGTGCAGGTCTGGCTGATTTCTTCCTGTCAATACCAAGACAACTGTTACATGCACAGAGTTTCTTTGAATTAGCATGTTCAATAAATTCAACCCTGGCAACTGTGCTGACAACCAGCATTAGGGTTATAGACCATAAATCCATACAAATCTTTTCTCTCATCTATTCTGAAATTCTGGAAGTGCAGCTGAAAGAAATGGAAGAGATATAACAGGCCTGAAGCAAATGCTGAAGAGCTTGTGATCTCCCCGTGCTTATTTATGTGATGAGTCCTAATAACAACATCGGCATTTCCTGCAAGTCACATTTGTCTGGGAATCTTTGGAGATTTGTGGCAGAGAGGGCAATGCATCCTTTTGTCTGCAACCTGTGCATACCTTTTAGGGGTTTCATAGGGCTCTCTAGGGATCCCTTGCAGTTAAATATCAGAGTGTTTCTTCCACACACTGAGGTAATTGCCACAATGGAAAATGTGTGTGCTGTATGCTGAGACATATACTCATGAAAAGTCTACTATTTTTAAAGGCATGCAGTTTCAAATAAGCCACTTTCATAATGTTCGTAACTTGGTGTAGAATTGAATAAAATTTGTAGTCCATGCTACAATAGGAGTATTTAGTACATAAACTATTTTGTGGGATACCAACTGTAGAATGCTATTGCCATTAAATTTGCTATATCAAATTTCATGCAAAAGGTTTGTTGATACCCTCAGTACCAAGTGCCTAAATATTAATGGAACTAGCACAGATTTTCACATCAAAAGCATGCAAATGTTCAGAACTAGTTATTTACTTTTTATAGTTAAGACCTAGAAAAAGAGTCTTAAGTGAAATATTATAGCTCTAAATTTTTGATGGACTTATTATAGGGAGCTTGTTAAGGTTTATTAAAGAATTATTTGAAGAAATTGACAGTAGTAATCTATATAACACTGGGGCAAAACTTATGCCATTTTCATATGAAGGTAGATACTTTTGAAATATCTTTTGTGCATTTTGTGTACCAAAGAAAACTTGTTTCAATACAATATTTCATGCTGAAAATAATATTCTGCCAAGGGTATAAAACATGAAGATTGATTTTGGTTAAAATTTTCAGTCAGGCAGGTCTTGGTATATACTAAAAATCAATAACCATTTTAGTCTCTTTTAAATCTTCTTATTTATTTCTATTCTAATAGAGGGTGGGAATAAGAAGCTGGTGACAATACGAATATCTTTGTATTGAAATGGGTATTAAAAAATCACATTATATACTTAGGGATTCTAAACTGCACATGCCTGGGTGCTTTATTCTGTACCCATGAAGAGTCCCATGGAAACTGAAGAGGACTGTTCATGTGCATGAAGTTAAAACATATTCCTAAGCAATTGTAAGCTTAAGGGCTGGTTTAAAAAATGCATTAAGGATCCATCATCTTATTGCTTTTGTATTTCCAGTGAAAAGAGCATTTAGTATATTAAATCTTTTTTTTTGTATCAGTCAAAACTGCTCTGTAACTCTACACATCACAGGAGAGAAATGAAATGCAGAAAATAAAAATCACTGTCAGCCCAGTTGTGTAAGTTTTCTATGGGACATGTTTTTTCAGTATCTTAAAGCCACTCCTCCAGATTGTATTTCAGGGACAATATGAGAGTTTAGACTTAGAAAGTGACACCAGGAATCTAAGCACTGGAAAGCATTGCAGTCAGTCACTTCTGAGGACAACTTGAAAAGGTTTAATGCACCAAAATAAATTGAGCATGAACTCAAATGACTTGGTAAAGCTGAGTCATAGCAAAAATTTCTATGATGCTGAGTGTCTGAGACACCAGGGCTTTCTGTTTCATAATGGCACAAACTACTTTTAAAAACAGTCAACAGTGCTGTTTTCTGTTAATGTAAAAAATCTTTCTTTACACAGAATTCTGAGATTTGTGATTTAGTCCACTTTAAAATGCAGGTGAAGGACCATACCTGCCCACACACTGTATTTTTTATTTATTTTATCATTTGCAGAAATGCAACATTACAGAGGAAATAGCTTGAAAGAAAAAAGACAACTGGGCCCACAGATGAGTGGGGTTCCAGATGTAATTCTAGGGTTTTTTGCTGAAAGGAAATGACCTTATAATTAATATAAGATGGTATGATCAACCAAATAAAACTTTCCATTCTGAAACTGCAACATGGGGTTTTTTTCAGCATACGGAAGAGAGGAAAACACTTTTAGTACAGTCATACATTTAGCTGAGAATGAGCAAATAGATTATATTTAAAGAATGCTTTTTCTGGTGACTAGGAGCGCAGTTCAGAAACAAATCCCTTAAACTGCTATTATTAGCCATCTCAGAGGAGAGAGATATTTTATCTGACTCTGCCCCAGTTTGAAGACCTCTCAGTAATATGAAGAAATTGAAGTAAAACTATATGAAACTCATTTGTCCTAATTTCTAGGGCCTACTAAAGAGATCCATATTCCAAGTCTAATCTAAGGAATGATGTTTTAGAGGGCTAGTCCCCTGCTCCCAAACACGATGCTTTCTTCCCACCCGCTCTTCTCCTTTGCCCTAGTGAGGTTGTGATTTTATATTATATTTCCAATATAAATGAAACTGCATTATCTTTATAGAAGTTGGGAGCATGTAAAATTCAAGATACAGTTTTTACATAATGGCAGAATTGTGTCGGGGCACAACCTACAAGTACCACTTTCTTTTCTTGCTGCATTAATTCATTCGGTGGCAATCTACATGTGGTCTCCTAGTTCAATTTACATTCAGTCAAATAACTAAAGAAAGAGCTGTCTTTTATTTTGGAGGTGATAACCTACCAGAAAATACTCTTCTTCAGAAGATTGTCCCCTATGTTTTCAGTACTCTGGAAAACTGGTGAAAATTACCAGAAATGTGTGACAATTAGAAAAAAAAAAAAAAAAAAAAGATATTAGGAAACCTGTGTGAAGTTATGGTATAGCATTTCCTATGATGGCATCACAAACCCATGAAGAGTTAAGAAAAAACCTAAAATGAAACAAATCCCATGGTGTCCTGAGTGTTTTTGAAAGAGTTTGAGCCAGGAAAGCCAGTGCTCTTTAACAGTCAGAAATACTGTGGATTTCTGCCAACCTTGTCTTTCTAGGTTTGTGTCAGTCCATATTTTCCCTGTCTTTCTGTTGGCTCCTTGCCTGCTCAGTACCTTAACTAAAGGGTAAGGAATAAAGCTGTACTTGGCCAGCAGGCCATACTGATGAGTCAATACACTGCTTTCTTGGAGGCCAAAAATACCTTTCTTATGATGTAATCGTGGAATTTTATTTAAATTGACAACTAGTACTTATAGTAAGTGCCCATGCTAAAAACCAATGGTGTGGATACTTGAGGCAAGGAGGAGACAGTGGAGCTCAGGCATTACATCCAGTGACATCCAGTCAAATAGATATACTGTCCAAGGTAGCCACAAAGTTTATAGGTTTCTGCTGGATTCTGAAGGGTAAAACTCAAGAAAGAAGACTTTGCAGAGAGAAGTAAAGTTTCATTAGATGAAGTGATGTGACCAAGCATGCTGCGCTTGGTCATAGAATCTCTATAGTATATACCAGCAATGTCTGTTGCATCTTTCTAAACAGAAAATACATCCCTTCAATTTCTGCCTGCATTGTGGGAATTTTAACAGGTCATTTACTGTGCTTGATGATTGACAAGAACAGCATAAAGCTTCTGCTCAGCCCTGTTCACTTTTTAGCACTACATGTAAAGAACAGCACAATCTCGCTTTGGATGCAAAAGGAAATATCTGTTGAATAAAGTCAACACTGGAACTGGAGAGAGGGTGCGAACAACAGTAGACAGATGTCTGTGAGTAATTTTGTACATGAATATGCTGGTTGTGAGAGAGGAGTGCTGCTTTGCAGGTGGGTAATTCACGGATGAGTCAGGAGCAACTCTGGTGACAAACCTGCAGGAAGTGCAATTCGCATAAACCCTTCACACTTAAACTGCCTTCAAAAGTATGTATGTCTGCAACACCAAATACTCTGACTATCCACACCTGATAAAAGTCTTCACAAATCAGAGAGCCAAGATCAGCCAGACCATAAGAGCAAAGCGTGTGAAAGTGGCCCCACGTTACTAAAAGAAAGTCACAAACAAAATGATCATTCTCAGAAAGAGCTGGGGAAAAAAAACCCACAAAACAAAAAACCCAAAAGAAAACAACAAAAAAAAACCACTCTCGGGATCTTAGCACTTCTGAGAGTTCATAAGGTTATGGAAATGCTGGTGCAGGTTTTGCTTCCTTTTTTTTCCCCTCTAAAAAGGGAAGAGAGAATGACATAAACATGAAATTAGCTTTTAACCTGAAAAGAGCTAGTTCACCAGTGTAACTCGGCGAGACTGCTCCCCGTTCTGTGGGAGGAAGGTGCTGCTGTGCTTGTGCACAGGTCCTGTGCCGCCCTCTGGTGCCCGCCGCCCGTCTCCGCTTCCTCCGCCGGGAGCGGGGCAGGGCGGGGCGCGGGGGAAACGCAGGGAAAATGCCATTGCTGCGGAAAGTGCCCGTCCTGCCCTGCTCTGTTCACCTTGGGTGCTACTTACACCGGCGTGCACCTCCTGGGAAACGCATTCCTTCGTTTGCGGGAGGTGTGCCCTTGACGTGAACCCGGACCTGAGTGTCCCAGGTAATCCCGCAGCTTCCTCTTTCCTGAGCAAAGCAGTTTTCATCAAGCTCCAGATTTGCGGCTCTCAAGCTCTCTGTAGAAATGCCCCAGACTTGAAGCTTTCAATCAAGCAAGAAACTGTAAGCTGGAAGCCTGCAATTCTAAGCAAGCAGAGCCTTTTCTGCATCCAACAACGCCTTTGGAAGAGATCCACGCTGCTGCTTGCATTGCAGGGCAGCCGACCAGCCTTAGTCATGGGCCAGGAACCTGTTTACACTAGGTTGCAGCATGGTAATAACAATTTACGACTTCTGGAAATGAAGGGGTTTTGATTTGGGTGGTTTTTTGTTTTTGTTTTAAACTATGTGACATTAGCTGTAAAGAAAACAGTGGAATTCCCAGCTGTATTAGCCCTGGTAAACTGAGCTGAGAGTTTGTTGTTGCTGATGCTCCCGTGGTTTCTGGTGTGTTGACACTGAAATCATGTTCAGTAATAGCCAAAATAGTTAAACACAAAATACAAATCCCCTGTCTAAGGATCTCATTCCATAACTCCATTTTTCCTCTCTCCTCAAATCCTTTCTGATGTGTATTGCAACCCTGCCGCTGCACAGTTCTTTCTCGATGTTATTTTCAAGAATTTTGCTTTTTATTTTTTTCAGAAAGCAGCTTGCCATTTCCCAAGGATGCTCCTAAACACTCTGCTTCTCTTTCGCTACTTATCTTCGTTATGATGATGCACTTTTACAAGTGTTTGAGCCTTACAATGTAGATCAAATTAGATTCTCTGCAGAGAGGAAGCAATGGAAATAATTATGAGGGCTTGCGACACATGTTTGCTGCTGGAGGTCCTTGGCTGTTCAGCAGCCAGCAGAGCTCAAAAGTGAGACTGAACAGAGGAGATGAGTTAACATCAGAGAGGGGAGCCAATAGTTCTGAAAGAAAGAGGAGGAATAAGAGTGTGACCACTCCATCATGTGGCATGTTCCTGTCTGTGTCTGTCATGATGGGAGGAGGTGTGTTATTGAGCAAGCCACGCTTTTTCTCATTGCCTATAATTACAGATACACCCATAACTGCACACACAAGCTTATCACAAAGAGGATTTCACCTCCCTTTGGACATGAGCAATGCTCCTATAGTTTCTGTCACAGGCAGAACCTTTGTGCAGGTGGAATTTGGTAGAATTCTCCAGAAAGCTGTAAAGTCTTAATTTTAGTTTTCAAGCTACTGTGGTAATCTTGTCTAAATTATTCAGTACTGTAGCCCAGATATCAGTTCTGGGTCACCTCGTGTAATAGTGACCCTCTCCACTCTCAGGAATCCCACAGTGATAGCAATATTTTTGGAAACATATGGTCATAACAGGAGGTTATACATGCAATAGTCCTGTCTCTAGCTCACTACTGTTTGTACCCACGCGGAGTCTTGTCACTCTAGGACACGAAAAGAAGCACACCAGACTCAAGTTCTGCCAGGTAAAAGCCAAGCCAGGAAAAAAGGGAGACCGGGCTGTTTACTTCTCTCATATATATATGTTTCTAGGAATGACCATGGATTGGAGGATGAGGTTACCACCTCTTCCAACCACACTGGTCAACTGAACAGTCCATCAAACTTTCTCCCCCTCAGCAGAAAGAATGAAAACAATAGAGACAGCGAACAAAACATGACTACGTTTACAGAAAGTGCATGAGAAACTCTATCACAAAGTGAAAACATCGAAAGACTGAAAAAGTCAGGGCAACATCATCTAAGGAAGAGCAGCTCATAGTCACATACAGATCACCTGGGTTTGGACAGTGCCACACAGAGCCACATGCACAGAGGTTGTGAGGCTAGCTGTCATTCCATCTGCAATGCTGGTAGGTGTGAGGATTTACCTCCCCTGCAGCTCTGAGGGGCTTCAAATCCTAGATCCAAATGAGGCATATTGAAGAAAAAACAAACCGAACAAACATCAGTTCCTGTATAAGCTGAGAGCAGAACTTTAAGGCCTGCGAGTTATAACTGCTTATGACCTACTTCTGGTGCAGTCTGGACCTGTCCTACGTGCCTGTAGCCAGTGTCCATGGCTGTCATTTTTCTATCCAAGAGCTAGATCCCTAGCTTTCCCCGACGGCCGACTCAGTCCCTGGACCGCTCCTTGGCGTTACCGTGGTAACTATGGCTCCTTGACAAAGCTGACAACGTGCATAAGGACTTGCTGGACGGGGGGTTAGGGTTCAATCCATTTCTTCACTGAAGCTAAGAGGAAACTTCTTCCTGACATTGCTAGGAGTGCAAAGGGACTACATAGATCTAACTACAGCAAAATGAGGGAGACTACACCGCACATTTTCTTTCATAGCTTTTTTCCTCCTTGACACTGGATAAAGAAGCTGTTCTGTTTCACCACTAAGCAATAAAATCACCACAGACAAGTAAAATTAATATTTTTTGTGACATTTAAGGAAACACAGCTGGATCAGCAAAGCATATCAACAGGTTTGATCAACAGGTACTTATAACAGTTACTGATATTTTCTAGTTTTATTTTCATGTTTCCCTAGGATAATGAATGGGAACATGGTAAATACATGCACAAATTTTCAACTAAGGTGTGTTGCATTAGTTTAATATGGGTTTTAAACATTCTTTAATGAGCAGTTTGAAGGTTGCTGCTCTACTGACTTCTAGGTTTTAGACCCAAGATCAATTTCATGCTCTTCCAGTTTATTCCAAGGTAACAGCAATTACTCTTATTTTTAGCAACTAACACTTTCGAAATTAACATTTATTTGATGCTGAATCTTCCATTTGCTTCCAATATAGGAATAAGATTTTCCCCACATGCATTTGGCTGCATTAAACCTTAATTAGAAAAAGGAAAGAACAGATCTTTGAGAATTCAGTTAACATTTGCTAGCACTTCATTAGCTAATGCCAAATGCAGGAAGGAAGTAAACATTTCATTCTTTAAGAAAATTAATGAATGTTAGTGCATTATTATATGGAAAAAATAACATAGGAAATATTATCAGAGGCAGAAAGTGTATTATTCCATTCTGATACCAGAGAAGGAGAGGGAAAGCAAACTCTAACTTCAGTTTTGACCAGCTCATACAGTTAACACTGTTGTTTTACAGTGAAATTTGCATTGTAGTTGTTTCCAACAACAACAAAAAAAATCTGGGTCTGGGTTTACCCTTTGCTTTCCCAGGGTGTAGCATGCGCTGCCCACGGTAGTGGTGACTTCAGCTCTGCCTGCTCTCACCGTGCTTGCAGAGCCAGCTGAGGTGCTGGGACGTGCTGGCCTGGCCACACTGTTCTTCCTGCTGCCACTGCTGAGTTGAGCTCTGAGTGACCTGCGTGGACACAGCCAGCCCTGGCTGCCCAGAGCTGTGACACTTTTATCCACAGTGTCATCTAGAGAGTCATGCTGCAGATAACCCCGTACTGGGGAGTGAGTGCCAGCCTCTGAATAGCTCTGACCTCCAGAGATAAAACTGAGCAAGCTTCCTCTGCTCCCAGTTATCCCTCTCAACCAGCAGTTGACTGAGACCCTTGTTGGCCACAACTGTGTTGAAATCCAATGTCAAGCACTGCTGTGATGGCTGTGCTTCCATGACGATTCCTGCCTTCCCACTGGGCTTGGGACTGGTGACTGGGCAGGGAACTGCCCTGCACACATGTAGAACAGCAATACACCCATATATATCTCATCGTCTGCATACAACTGTTTGTGAAACTGAAAGACTAATAGTCACACTATCCAAAACGGAACTACAATAAGTATCAAATGTATAATGCTTCTTGGGATAAATAAATCTTGTGAGTCACAGGGAGCTCTGATAGCAGAGGCTATTAAGTTCAGAAAAGAACAGGGGTGTAAATGTCATGGCCTTTTAGGGACTACATGCTTGAAGGAAGATGCCTTCACAACATTCTGTCCTTTACCTCTTCTTTTCTCTGAGAGCTTTCCTGAACCTCAATACTTTTGTGCTTAGCTGAAAGGGAAATCCACAAGAACACCATATACTGGATACCCCAAACTCATAAGGTTGTAATGCTGTCTGCTTATGTTTTGGGATCAAAAGACAGGACCTTTTATCTCCTTACCCCAATATATGGCTGGATGAGAGTAAGGTGCAACTTCCTTTCAAGGGCTTTAACATTTCCTAGTTTGTTATGGTACTAAATGTCTGTCAGCACAGCAATAAACAGAATGTCCAGCACCTTGTGATAACAAATCCCAAAGCTACTGCTATGGAAGTTGGACCTTCAAAATCAATCGGGGTAGGATTTAATTTTTAATTGTATTTTTTATGTACAATATTCAGTAGTCTGCTGACATTTGCAATTGTATAAAAGCATTGGTAAAGAAATGTTCACAGTGTGCAGTCACTCAGCTGGATTCCTACATGACCTTAAGAAAAACAAAAACTGGAGGCAATTTATATCTGTAAGTATCTGAAGCAGATGGATCCAGGCTCTTCTCGGTGGTGCTGAGCAATAGGACAAGAGGCAATGAGCAGAAAATGACACTCAGGAAGTTCCACCTGAATGTGAGGAAGAACTTCTTTACTGTGAAGGTGACCGAGCACTGGAACAGATTGTCCAGAGAGGTTGTGGAGTCTCCCTCATTGGAGATATTCACAAACCATGTGGATGCAATTCTGTGCAATTGCTTGAGCAGGGAGATTGGACCAGATGACCCACTGTGGTCCCTCCCAAGGTGACCCATTCTGAGATTCTGTGAATTATCACCCTGGGAAAGGCTGGTCACTGGAGAAATGCCTCTCTGCCTGGCTAATCTGTAACCTGCCCAGTGGAAACACTCGCACTAGGGGAGGTAGAGCATCACTGAATGCTGGGCTGCTACTTCACACACAAGCTTGTGGGCGCTCCCGATGGTGACTGGAAGCTATGGCTTGGTGTGGGCTTGTCCAATCCTCTGTATTGGGGACACATTCTCTTCAGGCTTGAGTGGGTCTCCTGAAGATTTACACTTGTTGCTAAGCAGTAATCTATGTGAATGTGAAGGGTCTGTTTGGAGGAGAATGATGATTTGGGTGCTGTAGAGAAATAATGTAACCCTGTGGCTTTCTCATCCCTAAGAATACTGGAAAATAAAAAGTGATGGTGCAAGCAGCAGGAAACTGGTATTTAGCCCTGTACCAGATCCTGTCCTGGAAGAAAAAGGACGTTACTAAAGGTATAAACCTTTGTAGGGCCAAGTAGCGAGGAAGTCTGTAGTTTCCTCCTCCTGCTCTGCACCACCCTGGGCCCTGGTGCAGGAGGTAACAAGTGGGAAAGGGTGCATGAAGTGCGCTCCAGGGCATGATAGCTCTGAAACCTCCAGCATTTCTCCAGGAAAAGAGGGAAGGGGGGGCACAGAACACACCTTCAGCTTTTATCTTTTCTAAATACCTTGAGCCACAGGATGAACTGATGTGAAATAACAGGGTAGCCTTAAGAAAACAGTTATTCTTTCAGCCTTAAGAAAACTACTGTTTCTTTCAAAAAGATATGTATTTATTTACTCAATGAATACAACACCAATTCAGTGACAACTACAACATTAACAATTGTCCCAAAGGTAAAGCCACAGCTAGATTGGATATACAGCTAGCATAATCCATGAAAACTTTATTGAAGCCAGTGCTAATTTACATGGCTTCATCTTGTATGATATGTGGAAAGAAAACCTAGTGGCAAAGCCACTGTGAAAGAAAGGACAAAAGAAAGTAACCTTCTCTTTCAGGCTGGGTTTTTGTCTTTTTTTTCTTTTTACTTTTGCAGGTTTCTGCCTCAAATTAAAATCAGTTAATGAAGTTCTTCACTGTGAACACTAGGTCGATTACTGTAAGGATTACATTTGTCTTTAATGAAGTGAATCTTACTGGTATTGCTCCTGCTCAAGGATATTCTAATGAATCAAGTCTTGCATCCTAATGAGTTTCAAGTATATTAGAAAATTGTGAATAAATAAAAAATCCAAAAATAATTTTTAATTATGCAGGGATTGTCCCCAAAGTGAATCCATCTCAGTCAAGAAGGTGGCTTTAAATACCTGGTGGTTTAAGAAGAACCATTTCCAAAGGGAGTATTAGAAAATTAATCTTTTACAGATGCAACATTCTTGGCACCAATTAATTAATGAAGCTGGAAATCAGCATAACTTTAGTACAGAAATAGATAAAAAGCTGTTAAAACACAAGCATCTAAAATAGAAAATCTGATATTTTTCTTCTTGGTTATACCAGAGTAAAGCAGAAATTAGACTCTGGGTTACAAGAACTTCCTGAAAAATAATCTTTTCTATCTGCAGATTTAAGACCAAGATGAAACATACCTTAGGCAAAAACCCCTTAGTTATTGTGAAGTATCAAATCATCACTGAAACAACTGGAGCTGTACTGATAAATCCCGGCAGAGCACCTAAACCATCCAAGTTTCTGTGCAGAAGAGAACTGTAGTTTGACACCTGCCTATTCCATGGATATTTCAAAATCCATGTGGCTTCACCTGATAATAAAATGAGCCAAATCCAAATTCATCAGACATTCTCCTTGCTAACCTGCCAATTTCTGCTATGCTTTTCTCTGCTTCTGATTTTTAGCCTGATTTCTGCATTTAATAACAAGTCTGATCATCTCAGCTGAGTTAAATAGCTCGGGTTTTTTTGGTGCAGTAGCTAATCCATCTTTGTGCAGCTATGCAAAAGTGTCACCGACAACTACCACAGAACTTACACCTCAGCAACAAGCCAGCTGAAGCTGTGTGAGTGGGTAAAGTGCCTCTGAACTCATGTCCATAGGGCATAAATCCAAGCTGGAAAATCCAACCAGACTTCCATCTGAGTGGGAGGAGGCCTGGTTTATTTGATTAGAAACTGGCTAAGGTGCCCATTCCTGCTACCACTGCTAAAATAATAGTAGGTGAGGGCAAAAAATGGAGATGACACATTTGCAAACAATCTAAAAAGCAGCAGTCCCCAAATTTACCTGTTCCACAACCTTCCAATGCTTTTACAACAAGGGATGTGGGTTTTCTTATGACTGTTTTTCCAACAATAGAAAATGACTTGATGTCAACTTCTGTTTTTGAATGGCATGGACCGAATTGGGTGGAGGAGGAAGGAGCCAGCCAAGAGGAAATTTGAGGCTTTTTTGTTTCTCACTCTAAGCAGGTATGCATTGACTGTACTGCTTCCAAAGGCGTATGCTGCAACTCAGCATTAATAATAGCTCACAAAAATGTGGCTAAACCTGTATAATACACAAGATGTAGTCATAGCACCCTGTAGGACAGCACCCATTATAGTGCAACCTCAAGATGTCTAAGTAGTAAATCCTCTGCCCTCCTCAAGTCCACCACTTTTACAACATATTTGTTCCCTAAGTCCTCTGTCTCAGAATGAACTTGTCTAATAAAGGCAGCAGAAATCAGGGCCATGGCGTTTTCCAACAAAATGTTTTGACCAGAAAATTCCATTTCCGAGAACGAAAACGGTTCTCAAAAATGTAACTGTTAAAGAACAAGGAAACAAGACATCCTGAGAAGATACTCAGTTGCCTCTGGTGCTCCCACAGCTTGTAATGCTTGTATTACTTGTGGGTTTTTCAGTAAGATTCCTGCACAGCCTTGCCACATGGAGTAAAAAATAATCCCTAAGGTTCCTGCAACAGAAACAAGGGTCTGGTAACCCTGAGGTTTTATCTTCACTGAACCTTAGCTTTAGACTCTGCATTATGGAGCTGGAAAGCCTCAAATGCCAGTTGATTGAACCAGAGGTTTCCAGATGTATCTCACAACTGGTCCCTCCTCTCACTGGATCTTAAAATCCATGTGGCAACAGTGGAAAGTGAACTTTCAAGCTCAATTTTATTCCTAAACAAAGGATTTTAACTGTTTCTAAAACTCGTTTTGGTTATTGTTGTGGTTTTTGG
>VZRO01001570.1:422463-527732 GCA_013397915.1 Daphoenositta chrysoptera | reverse complement strand
GCTTTTTTTTGTTTGTTTGTTTTATTTTGTTCTGCCACTGTGGAACATTTAGAACATTTTTTTTTCTCTATTTGTCCTTACTCAGAATCTTTGAATTCTCAATAAAAAGGAAAATTACCATTTTCACCAGCTTTAATCAAAGTCCAAAATTAGAAAGAAAGAAGGAAAAAACTCCCAAACCTGTAGTACGATCCCCTACTTGGGAAAGCTGTGGAGCTTTCCATCCTAACAGCAGAATTGCATCATTGTTTAGAAAGAGCAACACTCAGAATGGTTTTGCATTGGAAATATGGATGAACAGAAGAGCTATGGTCTCTGTCATCGTAATCAGAAAACAAAGAGTTGATCCTGTTACTTATATAAGCTAAAGATTTGTATTTCTCTGCTTTTCATTTAAATGCTTTTTTTTTTTTTTTGAATCTTAGCCAGTGAATAAAAAATTAGTCAAGAAGCTTGAGATGATGTAAAAAGAATGAAAAAACCACACTTTAAAAAAAATTCATTGAAATCTTTTCATTCAACAAATGCAGATTTTGACATTTTATTCAGATTCACTAAATTTTTATTTTGGAATATTGTGGAGGAAGAGAAAGTTGTCAATGATACACTTTGGTCTGGTGTCCCAAGCAAATAAAGATTACATTATCTTGCTTGTGTGTCTCTGCTTGCCTGTCCTCCTTCGCTCTTCCCACACCCCCAAAGGTTTTGAATCTAGTTTTGATGAAATGTGTCAGAATGTTCTGCAATTCCTACAGTTTCAGCAAAGTAGGCTTGTGAGAAAAGTTAGAAGAGAAACACTATTATTAGACCATTAGAGGTAGAAGAACAAATATAAATCTTATAAAACATGGGAAAATCTGCACCAGAATTCCTCATTATGGTCCCACCACTAACAAATCAGCTCGTTACCAGAATTCAGGTTGTCTGTGTGATGGCCTTCTGGCTGAATGCATAGGACAAATCCAAAAGTTTTAAAGAAACGAGAAAAAAATAGAGCAAAATAGAGACAAGGATAAGGCTCTGAAGAAAGAGTAGGGAAGACAAATATTAAGGACTTGCCTTCAGCTGGGAATGGTATAAAAGGATGTTTTCTGCCCACATCTGATCACAGTGAAAAAACAAAAAAGGAAAAGAAAAGAAGAAGAAGAGTCCAAACTATTGGTATTGAATCTAGAAATCTACTGAGGCTGAATGATCTGTGAGAATTATGGAGAAGCTTAAAGTGCAAAAAGGCAGGCCTGAAAAGAGAAGAAAAAGCCTCCTCATCACACAGCACATTGCTCATAGACAGTGATGAAGACCTAGGTTGAAAAGAACAAACGTGCTTTCAAGGAAATATTCAGAGATAAAACACTGGACCCATTTCATTCTTTTCTATAATGTATTATGACTGTGAGTGGAAGAATCAGTCATGTTTTGTAAAAACTCTTCACAGGTCATTAGTTAATCACTTACATATCTTCCACAGGAGTGGCCCTAAGCTTCCAGGATCAGCTGGGCTTTGCTGTGAACTGGACAGGGAGGGTATGGCAATGCTGGGGTCCCACTAGGAGTGGTTGCACTAGGGGCTCACACAGCCCAAGGCAGAGGAAGAATGAAGATCACACTTGAGAAGGGCTGAAAGTAGGGATTTTAAAAAAAACACAGGTAGCACTGCAAGCCTGAGGGAAATGTGGTGTAAACCCCAAAGCCATTTTAAAACAAAGAAAACCCCAAAATTGGAAAAACAGTCTTGGAACCACTGATAGAGGAAACAAGTCTTGTTTTGGAGCAGCTTCTGGTGAGTTCCCACCCCACTATTTTCTCTTCAAAACAAAACTCTCCATCACAAGTAGTTCTTACCCAGATTTGCTGCCTGGGTGTACTAATCAGTGGAATGAGGGGGTTGGTACAGAGCCAAGTGAGAGTGTGATTGCCTGTGCAAGGCAAGATGAACAGCCAGGGTGCATTGAGTGCTCTTTAGCAACTGCCCCATGACTATTCCTTCATGGTAAGCAAAAGCAGGATAAACTGGTCTGCAATTAACCAAGAGGGTTAATTCGCTCCTTTTAACATAAACATAGATCTAAAATGAGATTATATTACATCAGAAACCAGGCAAAGTTTGAAGATATTTGTTGAAAATTGGCCTAATGACTCTTTTGTCATTGTAATTCATGCCTTTCACCTTGCTAATATCCAGCAATTGCAAATTGGCATGCTACCAGAAAATGAAAGTAGTATCTTTCACCTGTCCTGTTTGCTTTATCTGCTCTTTCCCCTTCTTTCTTATGTACCTTTTGGACACAATAGACTTTCTTTTAAAAGCTGCTAGTCATTTTCAGTTTGTAACCACTGTACAGCCAGCTGCCTGTTGTTGGTTTTTAAAACATGAGGCTTTTATTTTGCTAAGCTAATGACATCAAAAAACCTGTGCAATTCTGCATTTTATGGTCCCTGGCTGACAGCAGATTGCACCAAAAGAAACCACAATTCCTTAACATGTCCTATACCCACCTAGGACCCATGGCCTACAAGCATTTTGTTGAAGACAACAAAGAAACTCACAAGGACTATTTCTGGAGGTACTAGACATTATCAAAGCTGTTCTAAAGCTGGCACAAAGCCAGTGGCCTGACCCTGTCTTTGTAGAGACTCAGAAGGGAGCCCAAGCCATGAGCTGGTCTGCCCACATATGGAACACCATACGAGGGGTCTCCAGCCACGAGCACCTCCACTGTGGGATCTGGGGAGCACATGGTGGGCAGTAGGTGTGGTGGTGTGGGGATGAAATCCTGGAGAGGGAGGAAAGAAGGCAGCACAGGCTGTTTTGAAGGTGGTATTGCTGAGCTGAGCTGGACCCCAGCTGTCTGCCTCGCCTGGTCCTCTCACACTGCAGAGGACCCACAGCCCTGCAGAAGCTGTTATCATCCACCACCACCAATTACTCGCAGAAATTCTCCTCCCTTTAGTCCTCCAGCAGATGTCTTGTGGCTCAGATTCAGGAAAATCACTACACCCTTCTTGGACAAAATAGACAGATCTTCCAGTGGCACTAGAAGTGAGGAGGGAATTTGCCATGCCCTTATAAAGGCAAATTTTCCATGTACGCAGAGTCACATGGACTGCAGGGTTAGGAATCGCCCTGTTTCAATTAATACAGGCAGGCTGTGCTGCCACTGTGCCCTGTGTGAGGGTGATGGTAACACCTCCTACAACTATATCTCTTTATATTCTATACTTTGTTATTTATGAAGTATTCCCTTCCAGAGGAATCGTCAGTACTAACCAGACCAGAGAGGAGAGGAGTCCCCTTTGCCAGGAAGCTTCTCCTCTCAAGATTCCAGTTTCATGAATCATATTTCTGTTTAACTCATTTTATCTGGCACAAAACACAGCAGATTCACTCTGTGTAGAGAAGTAACAGCAGAGAAGGATGCAAGCATCTTTCAGGGGGAAATAAGCTAGAATATGAAAGGAAGAAGCCAGTATATCAAATCCAATTTGATAGCTGTCTTTTTTTTCAAGCACACAGGACTTGCCAAGTAGATGCACTCTGCTGTCAGCTTTTAGCTTTCTTTCTCTTCCTTATCACTCTGCAAGGAATCAACACTCATGTTTTGTAAACACCTGCACCCCAGTTTAGGGAAGTACTGTGGCTATGGGAGCAGCAGAAAGAATTTACAAGAGTTTTGTTACAGTGCTGACATGCTCTCAGTGGATATAGGGGCGTACTTGATTCAAACAGTATCTCAGAGATCTGTTTTCCTCCCTTGGTGAGATATAATCTGTTAGAAGGTTTGGTGGACATCTTTAAAAAATATGTGGTAACAAAATACCAAATTTTGAGACTGAGATTAAAATGCAGTCTTGCCTTTCCACTGACAGCATGAGGTGCATGCTATTTTCTTACTCATCACAGTAACCAGTCTGGTGCATCTTTCCAGGTTTTCAATATTAGATTATCTGAGGATATAAAATCAAGTTGGCAGAATGAGTCAGCTGATAGATTATTGCCTAGTAAAAAAAAAAAGCACAGGAATGTCATTATATTTGCCTACAAAGAACCAAATGTACCTATGAGGTTGTAAAGATAATAAGCATGAACTTGATTATTGCTAATATGGTCTGCTTCATGTCTCAGATATTTCTTTTATATAATTTTTCATTAATATCCTAGAACTGACAAAATACTTCAGAGAAATTAAACTGATGAATACTGTTTCATTGGTCTCATTAAAAATTTAGGCAATACCACAATAGTAATAAAAGTTATTGTTAAAAAAACAAACAGTTCCAGCTCAATGGTGTCAAATACAATTAAGAAAACAGCATATTAAATCCAATGTTAGTAGGAGTACAGTTCAGATTGCTAAATTGTTTGGTTTTTTCTACTTTGGACACCACACTTAATTATCTTTTTTTTCTAGAGCTGAAAAATAACATTTCAATTTACATTTATATGTTATATATTCCCAGATAGAGCTGGGATAGATGATGGCTGTCTGGTAGTTGCTGCTGCTGCTGCGCCTTTACACAGCAGAAAAACCCCCAACAGCAGCAAAGCAAATGACAATGGTATTCAATTAATAGTCCATCTGGAAGCTGGAAACTGTTGTCCACTCTGCCACCAGGAACCTGTACATTCTCCCCCTCTTTTTCCTGCCAAGTGGTACAGCAACTTGACAGCTCCCCACAGGTTTTCCCTCAGGTCTGGTCTGGCCAAGAGAAGAGATATGGTGGCCTCACTTTGCTCCCAAGGAGCGCTTCTCTGCACGCTGTCCTGTGGGACAGGTGAGCTCAAGCTACAGATGGTTGTTCAAGAAGACACTTGGGGAGAAACCTGCTCATCTTACTCCTGCTTCGGCCAGAGCACTTTAGCTACCTTAGTACCAGCAGGGCTCTTCAGGGAGAGCTGGAGGAAATCACACCAGCAAGGTGCTCTGAGTAAAACTGCAGGACTGATGGAAAGTGTTACCTGAGCTTCACCAGGTAACAAAGACCGTATTTCCACATAGATTTGGATTGAGCCCTTGCAGCCTTCAGCTGGGTCCACAGGCAGTGGGAGGGCCTGGCACACTTCCTCACCAGGAGGACTTTGGAGGTAACAGGCATCTCTGCAAGGCTGACCCTGAGTGGAAACCAAGTGCTCATTAAAGCCAGTCCCTCCCACAGGATATAGTCCTTCAGGAACAGGCTGCTCCAGTGTGGGTCCCCCACGGGTCACAAGTCCTGACAGCAAACCTACTCCCATGTAGACTCCTCTCTCCATGGGGCCACAGGTCCTGCCAGGAGCCTGCTCCAACGTGGGCTTCCCATGGGGCCCTTCAGGTACATCTGCCTGCTCTCCTCCGTGTGATTCAGGTGGATCTGTGCTCCTCCATGGGCTGCAGAGGCACAGCTGCCTCACCATGGTCTGCACCCCAGGCTGCAGGGAGCCACTGCTCCAGTGCCTGGAGCAACTCCTGCCCTTCTTTCTCCACTGACCTTGGGTCTGCACGCCTGTTCCTCTACCATATTCTCACTCCTCTCTCTGGCTGCAGCTGCTTTTGGGCAGTAAGTTTTCCCCCTCCTTAAATATGTTATCCCAGAAGTCCTGCCACCGTTGCTGATGGGCTCAGCCTTGGCCAGCAGTGGGTCCGTTTTGGAGCCAGCTGGCACCAGCTCCATCAAACATGGAGGAAGTTTCTAGCAACTTCTCACAGAAGCCATGCCTGTAGCCCCCTCTCCAGCTACCAAAACCTCACCACACAAACCCAATTCCACCCTTCTGGCCTCCCCGGGGGAAGGGCAAATATCCACACAGCTGGCCATCAATCCTCATCCAAGGTCTTCTCCTCCCATGGCCAGGAGCAGAGCCCTGTCTGATCATCAGCGAGGGAAAGCTGGTATTGCAAAGGAAGAAAAAGCTAATGTGGAAGCAGCAAGGAAAAACTGCAAACTATGATACTGAGGTGTGGCAGGAAGACAGCTTGCCTGAGCCCTCTCTCAACATACAAACAAGTGCCACAGGCAAAATCCAAAATGTCAGAGCAGAACCCCAGTTTCCGGAGGCTTTTCTGTCACAGAAGCCATGACTACTAGCTATTAAAACAGACTTGATGGTCAATAGCTTCCTGTCATCTCAGATAGTTACAAAACAAGAGGGACACAGGTGCTGCCAGCCCGTCCTGTGTCATGACCATGGTGACTGTCACTCTGCACGCCTGGGGAACGCCGCAGCTCTGGAGAAGGGATAGCTCCTCACTGTCCCTGAGGGTCATCTCCATGGTTGGGACAGCACCTTCCTACAGCAACACGCCTTTTTTCTTCCCCCTGGATAATTTCTCTGTAGTGAAGCCTAGCAAATTTGCCCAGTATTGCTTTCTCTGAGAATGAACTGCTTGTAGGATGGTTGACTAACTCCTTCCTGCAGCACTGTGGTGGGAGGAAAAGACATGCCCTCTTTAATTTAGTAAGTAAAATAAAATTGAATCAAAATGAAAAATATTCTTAATGAAAGCTGGTTGTTCTCTTCTTTCTCAATAAAGAAGAAAAATCCAAGTAAGAATAGTGTCCCAAATAGTTCTGATAAACTTCAAAACTTCCACTCAAAGAAAAGGAGTCATTGGAAAACATTTCTGAGGCCAGAGAGAATTCTGTATTTATTAACAGGCAAAGTTCAAAAGATTAATCATACAGAGTCTTTGATATTTCATCTTGCAAAAGAGTAATCCTGATAAGAAAAATATTTTGGCAAGAGCACCCTCGCTGTTGAACATGTGATGGTTACTCTGGAAGAGGGAACAAGATCAAACTTGTTGAAATGGCACTGCGAATGCAAAAGAAAAGCAGGTTTTACTGAACACTGGTTCTAGACACTTCTTGGACTACCTCTGACACAGCACCAGTGGGAGGAATGAAAATAGAAAAGCCATCTTGTTCATGCCATTTATTTTTCCTCTTTCTCATTCCTGCTGGTTTTAACATGGGGAGAGGATTCTCTAGGGGGATCATAAGGCCATTTGTCTCTGAATAACTAGAACAACAGTCAGCTCAGTGAAAAGCCACACTGGGGGAAAAGAAACCCAAACCACAAGCCATCAAGGTGAGTTAATATTTCCACCCCTGGTTTTGCAAGGGATTAACTATTAATAAAGATTTAACTAATCTCTGCTTTGCCTGTACAGCTGAAATATTAATAACGGCCATACATCCTGTAGATCTGTTGTATTTCCTCCACGGCCAATCTGCAACAGTGAATATAGCTCCAGGCTGTTTCTATGTTACTGAAACTCACATCATTATGCTTTTCTGACCTTTTTTCTCCATTATAATTGAAAAGAAAAAGGAAAAAGTGGTTTTTTCCACTCAGACACTGCTGTCACTCTCCATGCCCACCATATATTATTTGCCTCCTCATTATCTCAGCCACAACAGTAAAAGTACAGAATGAAGCACCGAGAAAATGCCTGGAGCTGTCTTAGAATGCCTGATGTCACAAGAATTACCTAACTAGCCAGCTTCCCTTTGCAATCAGATTTTGATATGATACCATGGCTGGAAAACTGTGAAGTGTTTTTAGTTCTGACTTTACTTTTGCCTCTGTCTGGTTTACATATTTTTGTCATCTCTAGAAGCTTTGAATTTTATTTGCTTTACTTTGATTTCACAAATATTCTTGTTCATGTTTTAGGTTGTATGAATGTCTGAGGTTTCTAGAACAGACTAAACCTTGGTTTTCAGGACAACCCACAATTTCTAGTGCTACATTAAAAGCCTTTTAGCCACAACCCATAAAACACGCATCAGTATGGAAAAGTTTTATTGATAGCCTTTTTTTCTCTCCTGGTTAGGAGGTACCTCAAATTTCAGGACAACTTAAATTCTAGCCTAATAAAGGCTCCTAGTGCTAATAGCTCTAGCCCAGCTTCACCCCTGTGTCTCCTCAGTGTGGGAAGAAGGGCAAGGAAGGTGGGCATCCATTACCTTCCTAACAACACCAAAGGAGCTGCAGGGACTTCAGTCACAGGTGTCTTGGAAACAGGCCAGCTACAGTATGTGGGATCCAAGTGAAATGCACACGGCAGTCTTGGTATTTTGAGCTGTTGTGATCTCATAATATGACACCAAATAAAAAAAAAAAAGAAACCAAAAACAAACTGCATCAGATTTGACCTTTTCCAGTTCTGGACAAAACATATTACCAAGGATGCTTTTGGCTTTCATCTCTCTTCCATCGATATGTACCTCCCTGGCAGATATTTTATGAATCCAATTGGTTTCTGTGCAGCAAAAACATGTTAAAAGAAACCAATCTAAAGGAAACGATTTGGCTTTTGGAGTGTTGGGCCTTTTGGTTATGTTGGGTTTTTTTCCCTTTTTCTTTTCTTTCCTTTTTATTTTTATCTCTACTTTATTCTTTTGTCCAGAAATTAAAAAATTGGTTCCCAACTTGGAACACAATTGTTTATGACAATAAATCAGTTGACTTCACTGCTGCAGTGCCATCCAAAATGACTTTGTAATCTGGAAAAAAATAATTGTTCTGAGGAGAAAGGGAGCAATGGACATTTCCCAGGCTTTTTTGACCTTCTGAGCCAGAACTGGAGCTTGCCTAGTGGTTTAGATGCTAATCTGTCTACCCAGTGTGTGGGTGTGCTCTGAGTCACAGCCAACATGTGCACTCACTTCTAAAACAGGGCTTCCTAAATATTTTTGTAAGGGTAGCTTTTGTTTAACTTTCATTTGGCAGAGTCCCACATTGGGAACGGTCAAAAGCTCAGGAAGGACCATATGTTGCGTGTAGAGCTGCTAAGAACAACTTTGAAGGTTTTCAAATCTTTTTCTCTCAAACTGAAGAAGAAAAGCCTCACCCTTCCCCCTAACATGATTCAAGATACTGCTTTTTTCTCACCCACTTGCCAGAAAACCACATCTGTCAGACTTCAAGTGTGCAACAACTCTCTGTCTACAGTGAAGATAAATGTCTTTTTGTCTGTTTTTTTTTTTCCGGTTTTTGGGATTTTTTTGTTTGTTTTGTTGTTTAGGGTTTTTTAGCATTTTGTTCATTTTTTGTGTATTGGTTATATTTACTTTTTTAACCCATGCCGAGTTACCAAAGCTCAAGGGGCATTCTGCTGAGCATGTTCCAGGCAATTGTAACCACGTCAGTCTGAGCAAACAGGACACAGTGGCCATACACAGGCAGCGGGTACCGTAGAGGTTTCTGCAAGAAGTATTTTTTTGATATTGCTCTCCCTATTACATAACTGGGAATGGGGGATAATGAACATGTTTCAGTCAAAGCATCACAGGTGTTACAAATTGCTTTCTCTCTTGGAGGCCCTGTTATTAACCCAGTTACTGCTGGTAATAATAGCTGCTGCTCTGCAAATAAGCCTGAAAAATGCACTGGGGCCAGATTCAATAAAGGGCTTATGTGACTCAGCGTTAAGTTGATGTAATACCTCGTATTTAAGATCTCAGGCCTTTGAGCAGAGTCTGAATGCTGAGCAATAGATCTATAAAGTGCAAAAAGAGTGTTAGGTGCTTGCAGTAACAACCCCAAGCAGATTAGCATGTACCTGCTTGGACCTAGCCAATAAAGCTGACTGGGTGGGGAGAGAAACCTTAAAACCCACCTGTCAGACCTGCAAGGAGATACTTGCATTTGGTTGGGATCTGCAAACTGGATCCCTTCCAAAATATAACTTTGTGGGTTTTCCCCCCACCTTTATTTATTTTCCTTTCTCTTTTTTCTCCTTCCCTTCAGAGCACTGTGCAGGCCTTATGCTTTTTAACGCTCCCTCTTTGCCACAGTTGCCACACAACCATAGAAGACCCTGCTGCTAAAGCAGTGACTTGGGAATTGGATGTCCTGAGTTTGGTTCCCTGCTCTGGCTGCAGAGTGTGCGTGGGAAGGGGGCTTCATTTCCTGCCCACCCTCCTCCCCCCTGAGCTGATGCCATTAGCAGCTCTAAAGTAGGTCAGTGTGAGTGGGCTGGAGGGATGTGCTCCTCATCCTCTGTCTGCAACTGTGCAGGAAACATTTCAAGATACACTAGTCCATAAAGAGAAAGAGCATATTAAGCAACCAAGTCATGTTTCCTCATGCTCAGAACACTCACCTGGCATGAGGGCATCCAGGTTTCTGGCCCTTGTCTCTGCCTGGTTTTCTGTGTTTTAGCCACCGGTGGCTGAATGTGAATGACAAGGAAAAGAACTCCCAGCAGGGAAACTAAAGCTCAGGCCCGTCCAGCTCAAGGGAGTAACCAGCACCAGGCTGGTGGCGTGGTTGAAGTGGGACTGCCTGGTGCCAGAGCAGCCTGGCATGGCTTTCTCTCAAGAGACTGAAAAGATTCAAATTCAAATCCCTATTCAAATAGGGAATGAAAATCTCCAAGTCCTCTAAAGTTAATACTCAGTCTACTATGGAGTGTTCAGGCAGAGGAGAGGAATTCTGCACTTTGGCAGCGAAAAGCAAGAGCCACTGCACATAATAAGGTGAGAAATATGTCCCTGAAAGCTGAGTATGCTTAGAGTGCACTTGTGGGACCAATTTTCCCTACAATAGTCTTAGTTAGGGATATGTACAAAGTGACCCTTGAATTACTCACTCAGCTCCACTAAAATTGGGACACCTCAGCATATGTACAGCTCCAAGATCTTGGTAAACTAAAGAGCAAATAAGTTTTTGAACTTAATCACCACCAGCTTTGTTGGGATTTTAGCCTTATATGTCTCAGCTGGATCAAGTCCCAGGTCAGAAAATATTGTATGTATTTGACACCTCCCTCCTTTTAAATAAGCAGCAAAGGATAGAGTCTCCTGCAGACTGCAGTGCTCCAAACTCCATCCCACTGGAAGGAAACACCATGACAAATTTTTTTCTCAGTTACCTCATTGCAACTTTGACAGCATAACTGGGCCAAAAATATGATAGCAGGATGGGTTTGTGAGGGTTTTTCTTGTTTCTTTATTTTTGTTTTTTTGTTGATTTTTGTTGTTGTTATTGTTTGGGGGTTTTTTGTTGGTTTCTTTGTTTGTTTTTTGTTTTGTTTGTTTTTTGTTTGTTTTGGGCTTTTTTTTTTTCATTTGTTTGGGGTTTTTTTTTTGTTTTATTTTCCATAGGCAAGGTTATGCTACGGTATGGTGAGAAACACAAGTAGACCCGGCACTACCAACAGCTTTACGTGGCCCGTGCAGTAGAGCCTCTACCCCTTGGGAATCCAGTACAGCAGAAACCTTGCAGATATGATTGAAGATAAAAATCTCAATAGAGCCAGAAGCCCTCCCAGCCCCAGGACTACAGTGGGCCGTGGATGTGTGTACGATGCCTTTGAGATGTGACACGTATGCTGAGCGATACTGCAGATGTATTCTGAGTCCATTTCAAACTTCCTTCTGCTATTTTCTCCCTGAACATTGTTTCCCTTTCTTGCAAAGTTAGCCGAGGCTGGCTGCCCATTGTCCCTCAGAGCCCATCTTCCTGCACGGGGAGCTGAACGCCTGCAGCTGCTGGTAGAATTCCCACCCGCGTTACCACAGCAGCACAAACAGCAAAACATTAAACACAAGGATGCTGTGTGGGCAAAGTCCCTGCATCCTCGGGGTGCCCGAGCAGCCTTTATGCAGCTGCCAGGCCACTGGAGGAGCCTGCAGTGTTTGCTCCATCTCCTTTTCCAGCTAAGCCTGGCATTTTTCTGGGACAACTAAGTAATGCTAGCAAAATGAGCAGTCAGCACTGGTTACACCAACTTTATGCAGAGAAGCTTTTTAGTGGCCAGTCTACTCAGAAGGAACATAACTTAAAACTGTTTCCCCAAATACACTTCTCTGTAACCTTTGACAGGTGCATTTGTCCTTCTTATGTATCTGCCTGGGCTCCACTCTTGCATTGCATAAGCCCTTCTTCCAAAGATAAGTCAACACAGAGGAATTCACATGGAGGTGTCTTTCAATGTGGCTCTGAGTGGAGAAGCATGGGAATAGCACGTGTATTTTGGCTTGTTTTCAGTTTATTTTTTCTTCCTTTAGACATATCCGATCTTCAGAAAGTCAGGAGTGATACAGACTTCATTTCCTATTAGCTGACTTCAGCTATAGATGGGATTGACATACACTGATGTGTTAATTTGGCATGATATCAAAAAATCAGAGCCAAAAAAGCTGACAGGCAGCACAGTTCCCTGGAAAACAGATTTCCTTAAATAAATCTTTGTTTTGACAGTATGACAGCTCTGTTCAAGAACTGTATCTCTACTGGAACAGTATATTTTGATTTCTCAAAGACATGCAATTTAACTGCGTGTGACATTTTGATTTAAAATGTGCATTACCTGGAACTTACAGAGAGTGTGTTAGATGGATTAGAAATTGATTCCCTGTTAGGTTTTAAAAAGGTAGCTGTTCATCAGGAGATAACTAGGGTTGTTTTTCTTGTGATCCACCTGAGACCAGTTCTTAGTCTGACATGATTTAATATGTTAATCCACGATCCAAACAAAACAAAAGAAGCCTTTACTGGCAAATTTGAGAAGTGATTAAAAATGAAAGTAATATTGTTTATAGGTAATCACCCTACTTTGAGGATGATCATTCATTTAAAAGTCTAAGTCTAAAAGAATGCATTCTGACATGATCAAACAAAAAAAATTAGATTTGAAAATTAAAAAAAATTTAAAAAATGAAAATAAAAATGAGACTGAGAATGAGCAAGTGTCTGGGAAAACCGTTTTAGATAAAGACTTTTTAAATACTCCTCCTAGGCAACCACCAGATTTTTGTCTTCTCAACACAGAGAGAGAACAGATATCTCCGACATCTTCTCATCAGCACACACATAATACCACAGTGCTGCTCTTGGACAGCAAGAATGAAATATATTAATTTTACAATGTTTTTTCAAATCTGAAATCTAATTAGGCCATCTTGAATCGGTGTTTGACATTTCATAGCTGAGAAACAGTCATAAAAAACAAGCAAACAAACAAAAAAAACCCCTCCCCCCAAACACAAATAATTTTTGGTTGAAATATCTTTGTTTTGTTTTAACATAAAGGTGATTTGCTTTTGGAATAACTGAAAAGAAAAAAAAGTAGCTATTAACTCTGTGACAGAAAATTAAAGTACAAGCACAAAACAGTTGGGGGTTTTTTGAGGGTTTTTGGTTTTTTTTGTTGGTGAGTTTTTGTTTCTTTTAGTTTGTTTTTTTTGGTTGGGGTTTGTTTTTTTTTTTGGTTGGTTTGTTGGTTTATTTTTTATTTTTAATAAAAGCTTAGACCACTGTATTTTTATCATATGCTCTTCTAGAGTTTAAAAAAAAAATCTACATTTGGGCTTTGGAAATGTACAAATATTACCTAAAGAAGCATAAGATATTTATAATAAGATAACATAAGATAACAGAAGAGATTCAAAATACATGAAAAAAAGTGAAACCATTAAGAAAATAACTAATAACACAAAGGGAGAAGTGCAAAAAGAAAACTTCTGTTATTTTCCTTGGAAATTTACATTTGCAAGCAACTATTTAGGAATACCTAGGGCTATGTCACATAGTTTAGAAGTCTGTTTATCCCTTTCTAGGAGCAGCTACATATTTGATATACTTTTTGCTTTCTAAGAAGAGTAAAATCCATTGTAATGGCTAATTTACTGTTTTTTCCTTTGAAAGCGCCCTCTGCCAAGAGAATTTCTAATGGCTTCAACAGAGTTTGCTCCAAATACCTGGTGAAATAGGGCTGCAGACCAGTGAAAATCCCAGCTCATATTCACAAGGGAAGGTAAAGTATTTACCCATGGACTGAATAACCTGGCACTACAGCACCAGACCATCATGGTTCTATGAAAAACATGTCCAATAACTAAGTACAGGCTAATTTTTCAGTGTTGTGACCATCCTGGTGTGTCTTGGAGGTAAAAAAAAAAACAAACAACCCAAACCACAAACATCTTAGTTTTTCCTTGAAAGACTTTCAGGGCGACAAATGGCATTAAGCAGAAGGCACATGGAAATGAGTCGCCACAGATAGCTAGGGCTTTGGTTCAGGTATAAAGTTTTGAGTCTCTTGTTAACTTTACACAGCAACAGGTAGCAAACCAACAGCTCCCAACAAGTAGGTGCAGACTTCCAAAAATGTACCATGTTCATTCTGCTTAGCAGAAAAATTTCTTGAAAGATTTAGGTATTTATTTATAAGCTAAAATCTACAGCAGGTTGGCCTCTTGGATCAATCCAAGAAATCCCTTAGTTTTGAGCTGAGAAGCATCACCCACTGAGGCATAATTTGACCCTGTACAGCTAGAATGGACCCATCCAGTGCTCTGTTTGTCTTTTTAGCATGTCAGATACACACCCTACCTGTTCTGGTAAGAGCTTAACTCTGTAAGTGCAGGGAGGCTGGTCCTCCACATGGCCCTTTCTCAAGCCCTGGGGTAACTCAGTGGGCTTCAGGGGGGTCACTGCTGATTCACGCCTCCAGAAGGTGTCATTAGTGGACCCAGCTCATCCATCCCGAGGTATTTCATGGCTTCCTTCCTCCTATGGATTTAGTTCCTTTGGGCTTGATTTGATTTCTCTATGCAATTTTTTTCAGCCCCTACAGTGCCGCATGTCACATTTCTGTGAATTTGACAGCCAAACTGAAACTGAGAAATCTCTCTCTCACACACACACACAAATATAATGACACACGGTAAGAAGTTATATTTCATATACAAAACTGAGCAATTTGAGAGGTCCAGTGACCTTTTATGTCTTCCATAAAAAGCAACTGGATGATTTTAACCCACTATGACTCCCATTTTCTATTTAACATTAAAGTGAACAACAGAAAGAAAAAAGACCAATCACTTATAGTACTCAGGTTACAGCAAAGCTAAAAATAAAGTATTGTCATCCTGCTTTTTGCAAACCTTTAGTAGGGCACTAGGCAGCAGAAAGGAAAGTATGGTTTGGTTAGGGCTTTTTTAATAGCACAAGTATTTTAACTCCAGGTTTCATTTAAGCTCTGTTACAATCAGTTGGTTATGAGCTTCTAAGTCAGCTCAACAGGACACTGTGCTAAGGATATTTTTATCTCTCTCTCACCTTTTGCATATACAAAGTAGGGAGTAGAAAACAAGACAAAACTGAAAACGTCACTCCACAGGTAAACTACACCTTTGCTGACATCCCAATGATGAACACAAAGCCCTGAACAAAGTGACATTTTTACAAACAGAACAAAGGCAATCCTTCAGTCTGGAGTAAGTTTTAAATAACCTCCTCATGCAGTTGCCAAAGCAAGCTAGGCTATTCAAAAAGCAATATTTCTTGAGTTGAAAGCGAGAAGGGGTTTTTTTTGTTGTTTTTTTTTTTTTGCACTGAATTTTGTTCTGGCAGTGCACCGAAGTGGCTTCAGGACATACCAGTTCCATTTCTACATTTGCTTAATATTTTGTTCAGACATGTCCAGTCCAGACTTAGTTATCCGACTTCACTGTAGTCAGCTACATTTCTACCTTTCTGTCATACTTGTCTTTGGCATACTGGAAATCTGTCTTTGTTTTTTTTGCTAGTCTTTTAAAACATTCCTAGGCATTTTAAAAGCCAGTATGTACAGACTTTATTTGGTTTGTTGCCTGTATTATATTTTCCGGTGATAAAAAGAAAATTTCTGGTTTGCAAAGAAGTTCTGTGATAGTGTGCTTTCAGGAAGGTGGGATGGATTTGGGATATTCCCACTGTACCCTAATCTCAGCTGACATTCGGGTAAAATACCAAAAAGCGTGCTGATGTCTTAGGAAAAGGAGGCATTGCATTGTTAAAAAACCCATAACCACTGGTTTTAATCACACCGTGTCTTTCTTGAAAACGCTTTCTTTGTACTACAGTTTGCTCCTTAAGTTATTAAATGAAAGCTCGTTGTTCACATCCTCTACCACACAAGCAGCTCCACACCACAGCACTTTGCAAATACAAGCAGAAAGTCAAAGATTAAAGCAAGTTTCTTCAAGGAGCTTTTATATCAGAGTTGTGCATACAAGCATCCTTTCTTTTGCTTGCAAGAACACTAATCACATTTCAATTGCAAGCCTACAATATAAAGTTAATAGCTTCCTTACTTCCTTATTTTAGCATTTCCCCTCTACTCCCTCAGCCTTTTCAATTATACAACCTAGATAATTCCTTTCATTTCCTTCCTCCAGTGTCCTGTTTTCATTTCTTATACAAAATCATATTTGGTCACTTACACTTTTCTGGAGGATAAGCACACGACAGTAGCATCTCTTGCTCCACCATGGTGCTGCTGTCTGTTGCAGAGGTCAGTGGTCCCTCGAATAGCGCTTTAAGAAAATATTTTGGAAAGCTAAGCTCACTCATGCAGGCTTCTGATCTTCTCCAGTACTCTTGGCTTCTGTGTGCTGTCACATGCTATCCTCCCTCCTGAGAAACCTGTGAAACGGGTCTGGCAACACACAACTTGTGTGTCAGAAGAGTTTTAATTGATTCATTGCAACAGGTACCCACCCTCATTAAAAAAAAAGCTGTTGAAAGGAGTAGTCTCTTAGCGCCTCATTTGAAATTACAGCACCTGCCCAATGTCACAGCTGGTGCACTTTAAAGGGAAACTGCTTGCTGGGTTTGCGAATACACAGGAAATAATTTCAAATCAACCTTAACGTGCCAAATAAACCACAAATAGCGGTAGAGTTCGGATGCTTCTGTGCTGTGGGAGAGCAGGAATCCTTCTGCTGTGCAACGAGGTGGTGAGGGCTGCCACTGCATCTCTCCAAGGCACGATGTCCTGGGGGACAACGCAGCTCCACACTGCTCTGCAGAGGCCTCTGTCTCCATGGTCAGCCACTCCGACCGCTGCTGAAGGGGAAAAACGGTGTGGGCCTGATTTCTGAGGAATGCATCCCCAGGAAGGTGAGGTTATTAGTGCCTCAGTGCCTGCAGGGAGGATTCCTCCATGCAGCAGCAGTGGAGGTTGCTCTGCTTTTCAGCAGCCCCTCTCTACCCACCCAAGGTTCAGTGAGGAGACCCCAGCACTGCAAGTCCCTCTCAGCTCAGCTCAGTTACCATTTACCTGTTACCCCTGTGACCAAGAAGGATTGCAGGTGGACCCTGAGTCTGATCCTGTATTGGTTTCACATCAGGGTGCATCTTGTAGTACTCCCACAGCAGTTCCCTACTGCTTTTACATGCTGGTGATACCATCTCAAAGTGAGGCTGTGGTTAGCAAGGAAGCAAAAAGCAGGAGACATGGGATTTATGCCTGACTCTGCCTCTAATTTGTCCTGTCACCTTGGGCAAATTGCTTTACCTCTTGGTGTTTCTGTTTCCCCATCTCTACCACGTGCATAATTATAGTTCACTTTCTTTGGGAAATGCTTTGAAATCTCTTTCCAAAATGCAGCATGAAAGAGGAAGCTATCATTATTGTACACTCGTAAAATATTGGGATGTGGCAGACAATAAACACCAAGCATATGAGATTTTATGCATATAAAGTGTTCTGTTTTAAGAAGAACTTGACCTTATTGTAATAATGATTTTTAAAAAGAGATACTCCTACACAATTTGGCAAAAGCTCAGATTCTGTTTTCACAGTAGAATGATGAGAGAAAAATCTAAATCAATTCTCACTTCTAGGAACACTACGCCCTCCTGGAAACAGCAAGTCCACCAGAGGTTCCTCAGTGGAAAATGATATAATATGGCAATTTCCTGCTATTCTCCCACCTAAGTTAATAAAATCTCTCATTTTACAGCCTGTGAGTACTTACATTACACTCAATAGGTCTAAATCCTCGCCCTCATTTTCTTTCTCTCTCTTTGAAAGCTGACACTCAACAAAGCTTACAAAGATTGGTTTTGTTTCAGTTTATTCATGTGCAGGTAAGATTAAACAGATTGGTGCAAAGTTCTTTTTTCCAGAGGTTTAATCCACTCATATGGGAGCCTCGTACTTCTTTTAATACTTCAGTGAACAAAACGAAAGAGGCACCCAGAGAAGCTGTGGATGCTCCACCATTGTAAGTGTCCAAGGTCAGACTGGTCAGTACTTTAAGGAATTAGGTCTAGTGAAAAATTTGCCTGGCCAAGGCAGAGGGCTTGGATTAGATGATCTTTAAATGTCTCTTCCAACCCAAACAATTTTGTGGTTCTGTGCATGTATTCACCCACTTCTGCATTGCTGCTCACCGAGGAGCCTTCCTCAACAAGGAGGATTGTAAAGGGCACAACAGTGAACTAATTTGCTCCTGGAGTTCAGAGCAAATAATTTTTCACCTGCTCAGCTTGGGAAGACAGAAGTAGCTGGGCTGTGAGAATAGCAGGAGGATCTGCCTTGGCTTTCCTGCCTGTGCTTCTGCAGCCATAACCCATGTACTTTCACTGTGAGGCTGAAGGCAGCTCAAATGATGGCAACATTCTTGAGATGATACACTGAGGACTCATATAAGCTTGAAAAGTAAAACAAATTTGCAAAAGCTTTCAGGAATTATATTGTTTGTGTGGTCTGTGAAGAAACGAAGTTACTGCTTTTTCCCTCTGCATCCTCTTTCTGTAGGACATTTCTCAATACATATTTATTTATCCACTGTCCTGCTTAGACTAAAATCTTGAACATGGGTGATAGCCGAGAGATTAAGCTGGGCAACACTGAACTTAGGATAAGTGGATGTGGAGAAATAGCTTTTTGTGAAATGCCTCCCAATTACACATTAATACTGACACATTCTGAAAGCTTACCTGAGTCTTGAAGCATAATTCTCTACATGACTTAACATGGCCAGCCAGCATTATTATAGACCAGGATAATAATGCATATAATAAATGCATAACCTACTTGCTTCTTACTCCATAATCCACTAACTTCAGAGTCGTGTTCTAGGATGTCCTAAGGTTACTGCACTGACAATTTATAGTATGAGGTGAATCACTTAGAGCTTCAAGCTCAGAAACTCTTGGAAGTGCTTTTGCAGAAGAGAATGTATTAGTTTGTATTGTCTGAATACATATAGTTGCAGTAGGTGACTTCTCAATAATCACATTCTCAAATGGAGCACATTATCAAACTCATATTGGGCATCAGATAAGCATAGTCTGATATGAATTTCAATGGAAAGAACTGTTATGAAAAAAAGCTTTCTGTAGAGAGATAGTATAAAATTTGCACAAGCAATAATTTATTTTTTTTTCTCTCTGTGTAATTCTGCCTGTGAATGGAACAGGTAAGGAATTAAAACTGTTCCCCAGTATTTGGAAATAAAAGGCACAGTGTGAGTTGATTCCAACTTTTTACAGCACAGAAGTGAAAAGTATCAGTTGAAGCTGTGATGTTTGTTTGAGGTAACACTGGGATGAGCGAATGCATTTGATTAAACATCAAATCCTAAAAATCTGAAAAACTTCTAATAAGTTAAATGAACCACTATTGTCAGCTTCAGCCAAAACACCAGGAAGAGTCAAGTTTACATACAATAGAATTCTGTTGCAATCATGGAATTAGGAGTCTGAAGGGGTATTGGCCATCTATGCCTTTGGACAGACTCCAAACACTCAAAGTGATGCATACATTTGTATGCCAGTTACTGCAAAGAGTGCTCAAATGACAAACATCCCATAATTGTGGTCCTCGATCTCCCAAGAAGCTCGTATCTATAATTATAATCATTGTCTGGGAAAAAAACCCCCAAACAAACAGTGCAGGTTTACAGTAACTGGGCAATTGATGTTTGTCTCCACTTCTGTCACTGAAGTGACAAAATAACCAAGTAATGCTCTCATCTGCTTCCTTATAATGCTACATTTGCCCTCACCTCAAGATCTTGCTGTAACCTACAATTATGTGTCATTAACTTCCTGTGGAACTGACCAAAGGTTGTTCAATTCAAGGCTGATTTGGGAATATGCCAAAAGTCTGAGGGTGGACCCTAACTGGCATTCAATGAACAGGTTTAAGCAATTGTTTCTTTAAACAGCACAGATTTTCCACTACAGGTAATAACTCTGTTAGCCAGCGCTATGTGAAAATCAAGTCCTGAATACAGTGGTGCAGAGAGGCATGTTATAGTGTCCTCCAGAGCATCTGGGTAATCTTTGCCTTTCTGTTCTCACTGGAGAACCTTAAAGTGATTAATTCAGTAGAATATTGTTTGTTTGGAAAAGGCTTTCAGGTACAGCTGCACAGGTTACAGGGCTGGGGCAAGGGGAGGAAAGGGAGCCAGAGCTCTCTTTGGAAGAGATGAAGCTCACTTGGTGAGAAACTGTGCTGGAAGTGCTGCCTTGCCCTGGAAGCAGTGAGCTGAGAGGTGATGGGACACAGAGAAGTCAAGCATGGCATTAGGGGAGCACTCCTCCATAGCAGCTGTGGGCAGGGGGGAGGCACAACACACACTGGGCACAGAGCTGCTGTGTGTAAAAGGCTTTAGGAAGTGTCATCTTGTTCCCTCTGTATACGTAGAGGAGAGGCTGTACTGAGTTTTGGAGACCTGTGGTGTAGATCCCTGGGTGTGAGGTCAGCCCAGGCTGTCTCCACAGTCATGGAGAGAAGCAGGCACACCGAGGGCATAAGTCATGTGAGCTGTTCCAGACATGTCCTTTAGGAGAAGGTGAGCCATGTGCAAGTTCCCTTTGTGCACTGGTTTGCTCCTTGTCTGTAAAGGTGACTCCCCCACAACCAGCTCTGAGGTGAATTTCTACGTTTACTAAGATGAATTCTGTTTTCCAGATGCTGCACAAAACCAAATAGGTTGCATTTGTTTTTCTAGCTACACTTTTCTACTTATTTTCTCAGACAAGGGGATGAGACAACAGTTTCCACTAAGCTGTGCCCTGCAGACTCCAGGATGACCCTGGGACCATGCAAGCAAGAGGAACCACAAAGCAATACCCAGCAATAGCAGTGATGAACATGTCACCGCCTAGGAGTAAAATTAGGGGACCTGCATGGACCACTTGAAATTTATCCTAAAACAAGATTTTCTGAACATGATATTAAACTGGTGAATTTTTTTTTTTTAGGTTTTTTTTTGGTTGGTTGGTTGGGTTTTTTTTTAATTTAAATTGAACAGCAACTCAATCTTTTGATTTCTCAAGATCACAGACCAAATGCCATCACAAACTTTTAGACAAAATCTAATTCAAGCATCCACTGGCAGGGTAATTTCTGTGTAATATGTATCTGCTGTCAGATACACTGCAGATTTCTGAAGAGCAAAGAGTGGTAAGATAACTTGGTACACTGGCTACTTCATCTGGAGTAATTTCAAGGAATGCAGCTTTAAATACCAGCCCATTCAACACTACTATCAAAGTTTTCCTCCTAAACTTCCAGTTCCTTTAGACAAATGAGCAAATCCTATCAGGCTGAAAGGACCATGGGAATGAAGTCAGCCTGCTAAGCTGCTGCAGAAACCTGAAGGGCTCCAGGGACAAAAGGTTGGGAGGAAGTGATGTGCTTTCCCACTCTCTGTGAGGGTGATGCAATGTGTTGTTATCCAGCACTACTTTTTTTTTTCCTAGCTTCAGCTCAAGGGATCAACAAACACACCTGAAGGCAGAAGGGATATGTTTAAACAAGGGACATGTGAACAGATTCAAACCTCAGACTTAAAACAGGCAAACAAAAAGACTGCATAAGGGGAAAAGGAGGCAGTTGTAGTAATTGCAAGAGCAAAACCATGCAGAATAATGAATCCAGCAATAAACTGCTGCCAGCACACACAGATTTCCAGTTAAATCTGTGGGCTGTTCCACTGCCAAGTCCTGACTGTTGAGAGGGGCACAATCAGGTAGAACATTTTTTTAAGGATTAAGTTCTCTCTCCGGCTTGTCTTCTCTCCATATTTGGCCATGCTTTGGTGTGAGTGTTTGGCTGACTGGCTGGTGAGCCAAGAGAGCTGATGCCTGCGTTTGCTTCTGCTGTGCACTCCCACTTGCAGCAGCTCCCCTCACAGCCCCACTGGCTGGCTTCATTGCTTGCAGATTTGAATTGCTCAGGTCTGTAGCTGCTTGTTTTGCCCGTAGTGAATCATACTACTCCAATATGAATGAAATAAAGTCTAATGGAAACTGTGAAAGCTCCATGTTAAAGACAAAATGTCATACTCCAGAGGTAGAGATTGTTCTTGATGAAAAAAGTAGGGAGAGGTAGATATTAATGTATCAGCCCTGGAATTCTTTATAATGACAAATAAGAGCAATACATACTAAGCTCTCTTTTAATGCTCCTGCATTAAACAGAAAAGGAAGGACTTTATTTGTTGTTTCCATTCAAAATGTATTTGTAGAGAGCAAGGTGTCCATCACTGGTTGTGCTTGGACCCTCTTTCACAGTTAATCTCTGTGGATCACCCTAAAACAAAGGAGTCAAGAAGCACAATTAATGTAACTCAAAAAGGGAGGATAGGTGGAGAAAAGAAGGCATAGATAGATCCCTTGGCTATGGAATCCCACAGTTAGGTGCTCCCCTCAGAGTCCATTTGCAGCTGCTCCCATCTCTTAGAGCATCTGAGGATACATCAGAGACCAGAAGCCTCCTTGAGCAGTAATGGGTTTGGTGAAAGCAAAAACAGGGCTAAACCCCCTGTTGCACACATGCTCCTGGTTATAATTTTAAGTGATTGTCTGGAATTTAATCTATTTTTCAATTAAAATTAGCATAAACTGGCACTTCCTCACCATTAGTGCTGAAACTTATTTTTGTTATGAACAAAAAACCAGAGGGGTATAATAACAAGAGGAAGAGGATAGTCTTGCCTATTAGTCAGTGCATGTAGCCAGGTTCTTTTAGAAAACAGTAATTAAGCATAAATAGATTGGATCATAGAATCATAGAATATCCTGAGTTGGAAGGCACCCACAAGGATCATTGAAGTCCAATTCCTGGCCCTGCACAGGACATCCCAAGAGTCACACCCTGTGCCTGAGAGTCTTGTACAAACACTTCTTGAACTCTGTCAGCCTTGGTGCTGCGACCTCTTCCCTGGGAACCCTGTTCCAGCGCCCAGCCACCCTCTGGGTGAAGAACCTTTTCCTGATATCCAACCTAAACCTCCCCTGACACAACTTCAGGCCATTACCTCTGGTCCTGTCACTGGTCAGCACAGAGCAGAGATCAGCGCCTGCCCCTCCTCTTCTCTTTGTGAGGAAGTTGTAGCTGCAGTGAGGTCTCCCCTCAGACTCCTCCAGGCTGAACAGACCAAGTGCCCTCAGCTGCCCCTCATTTGGCTTCCCCTCAAGGCCCTTCACCATCTTTGCTGCTCTCCTTTGGATGTTCTCTGATAGCTTAATGTCTTTCTTGTATTGTGACACCCAAAACGTCACACAATATTCAAGATTATGCTGCCCCAGCTCAGAGCAGAGGGGACAATCCCCTCCCTTGCCCTGCTGGCCATGCTGTGCCTGATGCACCCCAGGACACTCTTGGCCCTCCTGGCTGCCAGGGCACTGCTGGCTCATGGTCAACTTTCCCTCAGCCAGGACCCCCAGGTCCCTTTCCATGGCACTGCTTTCCAGCATCGCGTTTCCCAGTTTCTATGTTTGGTTGTGCAGCTCTGGGTGCAGAATCCAGCACTTATCTTTGTTAAACTACACATGGTTGGTAGATAATTCCAATCTTTGCTGGAAATGATAGGCAGGAACTAGAGGACACACTGAAGAGTATTAAATGTACAGGAAATTCCTAGTATGATTTTGTATGTCAACTGAAAGAAGGGGATTATTCCAAGGGGAGAGGAAAAATGCAACCACAAACATTCATTAAAAAAAATCATAAAACTGATCATTTAGGGTGTAAGAGGTTGCTCAGAGTTAGCTGGAGGGTTTAATTACCCTGCATTTCTTGGATGAGTAAGCTTCTTGACTTCTTTTCAATGTGCTGACCAGAGGACATGTAAGCTTCACTGTATTTAGTAAATACCTTAGGGTAGACGAATTCCAGGTGACATCCACAATGTTTCATGCAGCAAAACGGTGACATCTCATCACCGTCAAGTTATCATCACACAAATTGTCAACATGGCCGTGTTATTCACTAGTGAGTGTGACACCTTAATGACATGGAGTGACATTTTGCTCCTCTTCCGCACCTATAAGTCTCAGAAGTGTGGCTCCTTCCTAATACAGTTTTAAGTCCCATTGTTTCTTTTGTTTTGGCACACAAGCATGACTCTTGCACACACACTACAAAGCAAGCAGTCCCTGTTAACTATATCTCCGAATTTTACGAAGGCCTAACACAGAAGGAGCTGGGCACCAAAGGATCCTGAACAGCCCTGCAGAGGCATTCTGAATTTGGGCAATCTCTGACTAAAGCTTTAACCCTACCACATTATTTGTGCCATGTATAGCAGTTGAAGTGAATTTGAAGCTCCAGATGCATTAAGCTTTACGCTTAAGGAAGGAGCTAGAAATACTCCTGTACAATTCTCCCTGGGCTAAGGAGTCAGATGTGTCCATGCAGGCTGGCAAAGAAAATGTCTCCCAGTCAGTCAGCAGGACAATGGGACATCCTCTATTCAACCACCTCGCTCAGAACTGTGCAAACTGTGGGTGCGGATCAAAAGTCAGGTAAGTGCTCAGTTAGAGATTTGTTATCCTTGGATGAAAGGAAGTGACATGCTTGATACACATTAGCTTAGAGAACAATAGCAAGAAACTGTTTTTAACACTGCATAGGACCAGTATTTCAAGAATTTGAGTTTTGGAGGTATGCTTGTTGAATTTAATCAGTCTCCACTTATGCTCATTACACATAGATGATGCTTCATCTTCACACAGGGCTCCAGATTTCTCACATCTATGTGTGATATGCTCCATACCTTAGCACTTTGAAGTACTGTATCCATTGATGTCTTTGCAGCTATGCATAGACATACAATTTTAAGAATTCTTTTATGTTTTCAAAAGCTCTCTGTTCTAGGGGATCACATCCAGCTTATTATCCACTCAGCTACTGATGTCTTTGGTATCTGCACTTTGCTTGCTGGGGATCAGGAGAGTCAACCAAAGACATAAATAAAAAAACACAGTCTAGGCTTAACTTTATTTTCTTCATTCAGGTAGCTTAGATGTAATTGTTAGACATGTTGTACAGTAGATTAAGTAGTTGGGCAAAGTAAACATGAGTGTTTAAAAGAGAATATTTTAATGTTTTTTCTGACATTAACTTCCAAAAGGTGAAATACTTATTCACACAGCTATTCAATTTAACTTCACTAGCAAAATAATTTCAATTAAGTTTCTTGCAATAATCGTGCTGATTTTATGGTAACATCTGAAGGAAATAAGAAAAGTTAAAGCTCTATTTTTTACACTACTTTATGTATATATACACTTCTAATAATATGCTTCAGCTTACCAAAAAGATGCCATCCCTTTGTGGCTTATAAAAGGAGGTCTGTGATAAAAAGCCAGCATATACCTCTCAGTACTTCTGCTGTTAACTGCCCTGATCTTATGAATCTGCACGGATGCTATGACTAAAAATCTTACTGTTCTTTATGTACACACACTCCAGCATGGAGAGTGAAGGTATTATCTAGTGGGTCTTATAACTGTTTTATAAAAATCTGTGTGAGCAGTAAATATTCAGACCTAATAGAATGCCCTTACAGCAGAAGATGTTAATGTTTCCTGGAAAACATATCAAACTTGTTTATTATCCTCTCTGCCTATGAAGAAAGTGCCTCCAAAGAAAAGCACAAATATAACACTGAAGAGTTTGAAATGCATTGTCTTTGGGTGTTTTCTTACTTTTGAACAGTACAATTTTTAAGCCATACATTCTAACAAAAAAACCCCTGATGACACAAGTTAATCCATGGGCTGATAGAAGTGCTTCATTACTCTTTCTTTGATAACTCTTAGTGCCTTGTTCTTACACTGACAGTGCTGATTTTCTGTTACTTGTGGCTTTTTTATTATTTGGGGGTTTACTATTTTTTAATTATTGTATTTCTTAAATAATTTGTGGTTTGCAATCTGATCTTTTTTGTTATACACCCTTAGGACCAGGTACAGTTTGTAATTGAGTGAGTGTGAAAAACAGAACTGAAATGATGGTCCAGTGGTAATTAAGTAAATAAAGGAGATAAGGTAATTAACAGGAAACTGATCCTATTCTTGTTTAGCATATATTTCATGCCTTGAGAAAAAGGACTCTTTTTCTGCATTTGCTATTAGATGCAAATATCAGTGATCACTGCAGTCCAATTGCTGTGTAGCAAAGCCTTTGGAAAGAAGTGTGAGCTACCACTGTGTGTTGTGCATTTCTACTTTGCATTTCAGACAAGATATTCTGTGTGGTGATTTATATCAAAGTAATATTTGTTCCATTAAGTGTAATTAGAGTGATACAAAACCAGATATAAAAATAATAGGTAACACAGATGATGCCTTGTCCCTGAGCAAAGATCCTCTAACCAAAAATCCCAACCCTTTTGCAGGATTTTTTGGATACTTTATTTCATCAGTTGGATGTACCTCAGCATATAATGTTTTTCAACAGCTAATGATGAAAGCAGATGGGATTTCTTGCTGTGAGCTTCATATTCATGCACTTGCACTTCATTAGCATTTTAGTCCGGGTGAGGAGAGAAGTGACTGTCCCAATTCCTGTACTGAGCTTTGGCCTAAGAGAACACCAATTGGATCAAACTGCAGCCAAAAAAAGCATTCAGTCCATGGAATAAAACAATCCCTGTGGCAGGGATTTTGGGCATGTTCTGTAGAGCCCCTCCTCCTGCTCTGCACTGATTAACTTTAGTAAAATGTTGGTGGGTGTTTTGATGATCAAAACAGATCACCTCTGACAATATGTTTCTTTAAAACAAAAGGTCTTGGGGGGAACAGACCGTATTTTTGGAGGGAAGGCTTGGCAGGATAATTGAAACAATTCAGTTCTGTGGAACTGACTGGGTTGTGAAGGTTGGGGGCTTTTTGATAGACTCAGTTCCAATTTCTTACAGGATTTTAGCTTTTTCTATATGTTAAGCTAGGAACTAAAGTATTTTAACTTTATCAAAAATGCATTTTAAAGTTATTATTCCATTTCCAAATGAGAATATATTACCTCAAAATAATTAAAAAAAAAAAGCAAACCCAAACCAAAACAACAAAACAACCAACGAACAAAAACAATTTATCTTCTAAATCCATGAAAAAACTTGCATGATTTTGATATACCAGAGTTTCTTATAGGACTAGATTTCATTTTCAAGGAAGCTCTTTTCTTAAACTGTTTCTGAACTGGCACAACTCTACCAGATATGGCCAAGCACATGTTTCAGAACAAAACCATAAACTTCCATTCCTTTCAATAGCTGCTGCCACCTTACAACCCCTCTATCTGCTGTGAGCTGTTACTTCCCAGGAAAAGGCGGTAGAAAATTAACTTGTACATCCAGATTTGTGGTAAATGCCCAAGGACCCTCACCTTTGCTCCCATTAGCTTGTTCTCCTGCAAAAATAATTCTACAGTGCTCTGCATTCATTAAGTTTTTTGAATTTGCAAAGAGTCAAAAGAAAACAAATTTCTTTCTAGTCGTGCAGGCTCTGCCCTTTCCAAGAAGGCACATTTCTGAGCAGGCAGAACAGCAAATATTCCCTTCCTTTCTTCACCTAATGCCCTACCACCACCCACAACGTTTGGACTCCTCCCAAGGTCAAAAATGACAGTTGTTTCTCTTCTCAGCCTGAAAGACGTGGCATTAAAAACATTAACATGAAGGTGTGTGAATCTTGGAGAGCACGGAGCTCACCTGCCCTGCCAAGGCAGTGGAAAGATTTATAGTTTCTAATTTATTTGGGTTGCACCACTTTTAATGTGGTAAAAGTTATATTGCTTTTTAAAATCCTGCTCCTGCTGTTCCCAGACAGGAATAAGTAGATGCTACAATCCGTTTTTAGGATAGTCACATAGTGTGCACAAGCAATTTAGTGCTTGTACAACAGTTGATCAGTCGTCATGGTACAAAATCTTTGTGCAAGGTTTTGGACATTCTGGTAGAGCACCTCAGGTCAGGAGTGGGCTTTGCATGTGACCCCAGTTACAGCCATTTGTCTGCAGGCATTCTGGTTTTATTGGGCACTGTCTTACCTCTGTTTCTGCACAGCTTCTCCCTCTTGCCACCCAGCAGGCAGGTTAGCATTCCAGCAGAACAAAACCCTCCTGTGATTTCAGCTGGGACACTGAGAAGGAGAGGGATCCCCTCAAGGAACCAAGGACCAGAGCAGGGGAAGGATGCTCAGGATTAGGCAGTGGTGCTCAGGTGGAATGGTTCAGGCAAAGGCAACCCAAGAGAAAGCAGAGAATGTTTCTTGCCATCGCACCACGAGCGACGACAGCGGAGGCTGGGTACCACGAGCTCCTGAGAGACAGTGGGAGGGTTTGAGGCCCAAGGGGCCTGACTCAGCCTCCTGGTCAGCAGGGGTGGAAGTGCTGGGGCTGACCTGCTGTGGCCATTTGGGAGCCCAAAGGCAATAACCTCATTTGAGTAATTCCAAGGCTTTCAACAGTTTCTTAATCTGTGGGTAGCCACCCTGCTGTGTCATGCTTTTTAGGGAGAGAGAGGCATCTTCTCCAGGAATGACCTGCTTCCTTTTCTCCTGGCTCAGTTTCAGCAGCTCCTTTTCCTGCCTTTGCTGGGGCATGGAGATAAAAAAGAATTATATATGTGTGTATATATATGTTTAAAGTTGCTGTTTATACTGGAGAAAAAAAAAGAAGGTTGATATATTAGCAAAAAATTAAAGAACTTCCTGAAGGTCATATTAAGACGCTTCCTGACACCAACTTCAATTAGGGAATGGACTCTCCGACTGCTCTGGAATTCTGCCCATATCTAAGAGCTTTCTCTTAACCCTTGGCTTGACTAGTTTTCAAAAATCAAATTGCAAACAAAAAAAATCAGTTTGCCAACATTGTGAGCAAAGCACATGTTATTTCTAAATCTTGCTAAAGAGCAGCCAATCACAATGTCCTGTGACTCAGTTATTCATAAACTGGTCTAATTTTCCTGTGAAAACTATAAAGAAACTTTCAAATTGCTTGTACACGAATGCTTTTTGATCAGCTCAGCTCTATTTTTGGAATGAGCTCTCATGAACCCACTGGCAGTCAGTCCTTCTCATATTTCTATTTTTCATTCTGTCTGAGTTTAGGGGAAATATGTGTCATTTATAAATTGGCTTATTATAGCTTTGTGTTGAGCTCATATAGGGAGCACACCGATCTAAATTAGATTCCTTCATTATTTTAAATTGTAACCCTAACAGAGGAGCTAAATACACAATTATATACTCATAATAACATGACTGGCCAAAGGGCAGTGGGGAGGTGTAAGATGCTGAGTGAGCCGACTGGTCAAGCAACAACAGAAGTCCTTTGCACAGCCAGCCATTTTCCCCAGGGTGTCCTTGAAACCCAAAGAGCACTGTTTACATTAGAAAACCTTCTGACAGAGGAAGCCCAGGCTGGGTTATGAGCACTGGCTAGCCTCACATGGGGCCTTCTCCCTCCCTTCAGAGCTCTGGTGATACCTGGCAGCCCTGGCTTGGCTCTGGATGTTGGGCTGGCCTTTAGATGCCAGCTGCTGTCCATAATGCCCACCTATCCCTGTGTACAGGAAAATACCTGACTGTGACAGTGCATTACTGATGGATTTCCATCACAGTATTATGCTGGGTCTCTGGGACTTTGGGTTAAAATTTGTGATGTTTTTAATGAGATCTGGGATGTTTCTGCTCTGGGGAGATGGAAGCTGAGCGCAAGCAGACAAAAGCACTTGATACTTACTAGGCACCCTGAAGGATAGGTCCTGCTTGGAAAGGTCTCCTGAACTGAGAGTTAATCATTCAAAGAAAAAGAGGAAAGATAGCAACAAGATGTAGGTCATGCTCTGGAAGAGCAGATTAGGGATGGATCATTTGCAAATGCCATCCGGCTGGCAGCCAGTCTCGCCCTCCTGGTAATGAAATACATTCAGCATTTGCTATCAGTATGAACACAGCTTAAGATTATGTATAGGCTGGACTTGCAAAGCATGACTTTTCTAAAGGCACAGAATTTTTTAGCTTGTCTTCCTCACACATTTAGAAGTATGATACACAGACATCGATAAGTACTGCAGTGCAGCATAGGTTAAGATGTCCATCACATTAGTTATTGAGATAGGTAACAAAATTCTTTATTCGAAAACTACGTTTCATCAGCATTATGAGGCATTTCTGATTTGTGAGGGATCTCATAAGATACCTATACACATACATTTACAGAATGTCCTTAAAATATATCTCATCAAAAAAGTTGGTGATGAACACAACTCATGAAGTACTGCAAACCTCCACACTACTGCACATTTAATGAGGGAGACAGCAGAACACGAGCTCGGATTTAACTCTGCTGTGCTTAAACTGCTTCTCAGTTAGAGCAATGCAAGGGAGATTAAAACAGGAGTCCAAACTGTAACAGACTTATTGCCCACTGTAAGAGGAAGAAGGGGATTGCAACTTGCCCTCCTAATTTGTTCCTCCCTCTTCCTATCAGGCTGGACAACTTATCTGTGTGAGTGCTTCTGCACCCCACAAAAGGATATCACATGCACTGAGCTCCTTGTGGAGATCCTGTTCTCTGGGTCTGCTCCAGCCCCAGGGCATAGCCTGAAGCAAAGGATGTAGGGTGTGTTTAGTTTGCATGACCTACTCCTTTGCAACTAGAAAACCAGGCCAAAAATAATTTCCTCAGGGTCTTTCCATTGATTCTTACTTGAAGGTGCTATAAAAATACAATACAAGATATATAAATATTCAAGCACCGCTCACAGATCTGCTTCCGAATAGCGTGAAGAGAGGAAATAAAGTGCCTAAAAAGTCAGGGCATGGATGATTATATGTGTATTCAAAGTATCAGTATTAAAAAAAATAGGAAGGAAGAGGAGATATTAAGCTTGAGTAAAGCTCGTCTGCAATACACAGTACCCACATTATATTTCACACACAAATCCATGAGGAAATATATCCTCTCCTCAAATTCCCTAGCTGACACATTGTCAGAGGCACTGTTTCCTTCACAGCTTCTTCTACGTAAGAGTCTGTAACATCACCATTTTTTCTCAGCAGTTACACACGCTTATCTGATAAAGATGTCCCAGCGTTTATCTGGATGCTTTGGGACATTCTGACCTTGAAGGAGAAGGTTCTGCACTCCCTGTCAGCCGAGGGCATTTTTTTCAGTGGGGTGAAGGAATGCGTGCTGTGGGAAAGCAGCAGCTCGGGAGTTGGTTATTCCTGCCTGCCGTGCGGTCAGACCAAGGCCACCCGGAGCGGGAGCGCCCTGCGGGGACCCGCGGGAGGCTGGGTGGCACAGCAGGCTCCGGCTCCCTCCCGCCGCGGGGACAAGGGGCCAGCGCCTCGTCTGTCTGTCACACTGAGCTCTGGCTCTGCCGAGCCGGAGGGCAGGGATTCCCACCGCCCCGAGCCGCCTCAAAGGGATGTGCTAAGTATGTGCACAGGCTATGAAATCAGACGCAATAGGGAAAGGGAAGGCTGATTATCTGTGGACCTTCTAGGAGGCTGCGCTGTGCCATTGTCTCAGGGAGGAAGAAAAAGGCTCCTCGGGACACCGTGAGCACTGGGTCATGCTTGCTGTGCCCTTGCTTCTAAGCAGAGCCAGTTAGCTTTTTTTTTTTTTTTCTTTTTTTTCGTCGTCTCTTTTAGCAGTAATATTAGGGGTAAAATCAAGAGAAAAGAAAGTCNGCTCAGTCCATTTTTGGATCAATTAGAGCTTTCTGGTCCATATAGGGGGAAATAATTGTTGTGGACAATACAAGAATACTATCATGCTTATGGACAGCAAGGGCCAAGATTATGTTGCCATGCATTTTATGCACTGGCATGCAAGGACATGGCACATTCTCCTGGTCATTATCAGTCAAAACTCTGATTCAACAAAAGATGAAAGAATTACATTAATCCACTTCCCTTGCTATTTTGGAGGACAGTTGATGTCTGACCCCAAAGTGCTCAGAGGTGCGTGGTGACCCTAAGCAGAGGAAATGGAGGAAGCAGGTCTCTTGGTGCCCTGACTGGAATAGTTATGCAAGAACCAGGCACAAACCACTTTATTATCTAGGGCAGGCACCGTCCCCAGGGAAGGGAAAGGCAGGGAGCTCGAGGCAAGAAGGAGAGGTGGTGCCAGGGACGGGAGCGTGCAATGCAACGTGGCAGCAGAGGGCAGCGACCAAAGAGGCTTCTTGTCAGGGAGGAGAGATGAATAACTCTCTCCAGGTGACTCGGCTGAGGTGTGACCAGCAAAACTGCAGAGGTCTGGGTACCCCTCTTCTAGAAAGCAAAGCCTGCTTTCTAATTTCTGTCAAATCCCTGGCCAGAGGGAGGTCAAGTGGTGCCAGCAATGTTTTCTGGGCTGGGAAGACTGAGTTGTCCAAGCTGGGAAAAACGACTTGAAGAAAATTAAGAGTGCTTGGGTAAGCTGCAGGCAATTTCTGTGGCAAGATTATTTGAAGGGTGGAGGTGAAAAAGGGAGACAAATCATCTAAGGCAGAGCAAGCACTATGGCCAGATCATTATGTATTTGTACAGCACTTAAAGAGTGATCAGACAACATTTATAGAAAAAATAAAAATCCATACTCTGAGACCCTTATGCTGTAGTCAGAGGCATAACAGGATGCATGACTGAAAGAGTGAAAGGCAAGAAAACGGAGATTGAGGGATATAATAACAAGTAATGTGCTGAAACTGCAACAGGACAAACTTAAATTGAAATTCAAATTCAAATAGATCATTAGGGCCGTTCCAAAATCATCCAAGAAAACTGATTAAATATTCCATTTATCACACCTGAGCAAAATGTCATGTTTAGTATCACCTGCAAAATGTATGAAACTATTTCTCCCTGTAGGAATTAACAAACTGTTTCACACAGGAGAAGGAACAGAGATGGGGTCTCAGCAAGGGGAAGCCAGAAACAGTGCAAACAGCAGAGCACTGGACACAAGCATTGGTCCCTATTGACACTGTCTCATTTGTCCACAGAAAATGCAGAACCACCACTGTCATATAAAGACCCACTACACCAGTGATACAGCACTCATCTGGGGTTTTCATAAATACCAAGAGTGTTTTTGGAAGCTCTTTCTGTTGTGTCAAGTGTAAGGGCTAGGCCTGTATCCTGATTTCCAGAGAGATATGGGCTTGATTCTTTGTCATCTTGCTTCCCAGTAAATTATCTAATACCATGAAATCTGTAATAGGATTCTGTGTCCCAATACTACAATGACACTTACTTTATAGCTGTACAAAAGACAACCTAGAATGCAAAATAGCTGTTCTTTGGTAAAATTTTTCTCTAATATTGAAATATTGGATGCACACAAGACAATCTTACAGGAATTTTATGCCAGGAAGTCCACTGGTGTAATTGCTAATTACACAGGACCTAGATTGGGATCAGCTCTCAGGGCAATTTTATTGATTTCCTCATTCTATTTCTGATTTCTTACACTCATTCCTCACTGACTTAGCAACAGTGAAAGTAATGATCGGTGTTAATTCTTAAAGAAGTTGTGGCAGAAACAGAAAGACTTCCCTCACATTCTGCACAGAAAAACACTTCTGGGAGTAAACTGGGCAGCATTTTCATCACTAGGTGCAGTAAGAATATTTGTAAAATATGCCATCTTTCAAAAAAAATCAATTGTTCTATTTTACAAATCATATTCCACAAGTAAACATGTTTCTCAAGAAATTGGTGCATCATTCACAATTTTGTTTTCCTACAGAAACTTTAGGACTCTAGGAGCTGATATTCCAGAACTGACAGAATGGTCCGAGTAGCGTAGGAAGTTTTTCCCAGTGTGGCTGAGCCTGAATTTACTCACTTTTGAATAGATAAGATAAATAGAACAGATAAAGCTTGCCATCTAGAGGAATTGTACAGAAATCCACTTTTCTTTCTACTGATTCTGTTCTTGCAGTTACTTGTGAGGGTGAGCAGACCAACAAGAGCAAGTGACACATTTTAGTATTGATCATAACTCGCCAACTACCAAAGAGATTGGAACAAGATGGTAGGGAGACCTGCCTTCAACTTGGATTTTTTGCCATCTAATTTCTCCCGCCTTTTGCACCTTGTATAAAGATCTCTGCTCCATCTTGCTCCCACAGCTACTCCATGGTGATATTCCCTTCCTATCACTTTCTGTGTAATAATGAGAAGGGACAGCAGAGGGGACGATCCCTGCCCTGACATTTTGGTGAGGTGGAGTCTGGAGAATAGGTGAGAAAAATGCCTCAAGGGACTGAAATATCAGTCCAGGACTTCATTCTCTGCTCACCACAGAAAGACAGTCTTCAGATCATGAAGAAGATCACAGGGACAGAAAAGGATCCAGGCCACAAGCTACTGGAGCTGCCTGAAAATTGCAGTTGATAAAGCAAGGGTGGGATCGTACAGCTGTGTCCTGCTAAAATCTCAGAGGTACATTGCAGTCCCTAGGCAGATATGCCTCTTGGTGGGAGTCACAGAGCAGTCACATATGATTTGGTTTGTAAAGTTGATGGGATTTCCAACCCTGCTTGTGGATTGGAGAAGAAGGAAGGTGACCATGGTGGGCAGGCATGAATGCATCCAGGCAGCAAAGCCAAGGAAAATCAGGTCTCCTGCTCTTGAGGTGAAAGCAAGCTGCCCTGGCTGTGTGCAATCCAGTCGAGGCTGCTGTGCCTCTCACCCTGGCCAAACACACAAAGTGACTCCCAGCTACTTTCTCTTGCACAAGAGTGTGTTACGTAAGCACCAGCCATGGTGCAATTATTTGTCTGGGTGCAGCACTGGGCGCAAGGTCAGTGACACTGTTTGTTAAATTGCCTCAATTTCATACCTTAGCTTCTACCTCGAGTGCAGATGCTTGGAAGAGATTATGAGAAGAACGAGTACCACTCTCATTTCACTGGATGGAAAGTAATACGTCCTTCCAGCTTCAGGCATAGCAAAAACAGTAAACAAACCTTCACATGAATTTCCAATACATTTGGTAGGGAGAAATTAATATAATTAAGCAAATGGCCCTGTCCTGCTTCTTTTGAAATCCAAAGGAGTTCTGCAGTTTACAGAAATTAAAAATTGAAAAATGGTCACTGTGCTTTTGCCTTTTCACAGTCACACTGATACCAGAAGAGTCACCTCGATGGGAGTCAGTGAGGTGCTGCCAACTTACACCAGGGGCGGACGCGACTGATCGTGAGCTGTCAGCCCTCAGGCTAATTATGAACTCATCACTTCAAGGATTCTTCTGACTTCACTTTTAGGGATCAGTGTGGTTAATCCTCCAAACCTAATTTTTAGCCTTGCAATGACATACCTCGGTACCTATGTTTAACTTCTGAATTACCACTCCTTTGGGCTGGGAAACTGATAACAATTAGATGAGTTGTCCCCAGATCAGTGCCGGCCTCATATTTCACCCACCCTGCTGTACCTTATTGTTTAATCATACCTCACTCCTCTTAATGAGACTCATTTATCTTTCTCTCGAGTTTCATACTATTTCCTGCTTTACTGACTTCTGTGATGAAAGCAACAGAAACACTGCTAATTGATGCCTTTCAGGTGACATTAGCCCTTGCAAGAGCATCAATCAGTGGCAGTAAACATCTGTCTGACAATTTTCCTTTTTATATTCCACTTTGGAAATTTTAGCAATAGCTAAAGCTCCGCTGATAAAGGATGAGCAATACACAGCCATCATCTGAGAAATTACAAGCACAGGGAGAATGGTAACACAAGTCTCTCAGCTCTTTGGTGGCATGGTGGTGATTATAAGATCTAGTTAAGCAGTCTGACAAAACCCTTTCATCAAGGGCTGCCCTTTGCACATTAAGTTACCTGAGTATAAACCTGTGAACACAGTGTCCATAATAATCTGTGTGCAAAGCTGGGTCAGACTATGTCAGCCCAGGGACAACAAGAGTCTCCAAATTCAGATATTAGTTGAAAAATAATCACCTTGGTCTTTGACCCACATCAGTTACCTGGCAGAAAGTAAAACTCAGGGAGAAAAGCAGGAGCTGACTGACTGAGGTGTCCAGGCTTGTGCAGAAGCAGACTGACTGCTTTGGTCCTTAATCAAAGTAGTTACTGCTGCTTTCTGTGCCAGATGGAGAATGATTCCAATTGTCACACAGAGAGAGCTGTGTGTTTTCAAGAGCAATTGTCCCTAGGTTCAGGCCTTGAGGGCACTGATATGCCACAATTGCCCTGAGCAGTGTCCCAGGACCACCCTCTATCCCTGCTCAGCCTGAGCCTGTCTCAGCTCCATCCGGGCACTCCATTCAGCACTCCCCTCTGCTGCAACAGGCTGGGGCTGAAGAATGCTGGAATTAGGGACCCTTTCTGATCCCTCTGTCACCTGCCAGGTGTTGTGCTGGTATATTAGGTGTTGGCCTAGGGCTGAGGGAAATATTTGATAACCTTTCAAGGACTCTTCTCCTGCCATTTTGCTGCTCTTCTCTAATACACCAGGATGAGATCCTTGAGATCAATTGCACATCACTGCAAATATTGAATTCTTGGGAAACTTCCAAGTGATGTGCTGGAAAAGCCCAACTTTGTGCAACTCCTCTGTAGTTCAGCAGATAACATGCATATGAAGATATCCCATCAAAGGGAAGAAGAGCCCATAAAAGCAAGAAATGTTGACTGACTTACTAACAACCTCTGCCTGGTAATAAAAGACTTGTCTGCAAGGATTTTCAGATTCACAAACCTCAGCTGCTATGTTTGCAATATTAGCCTAATACAACAGAAAAAAAAAAAAGAAACAAAAAAATTGGGAATAATTTTGAGCCTTGCCATCTCAGCAGACAAGGAATTTTGGTTCTAACAGTTTCTCAACTTCTTCAATGTAAAAACATTCTACTGATTCTGGTTCTTCATCACCTTGGAATTCATGCAGGTTATTCATCACCTAAGCATGGGGATTTCAGAACGATACTCGAGGGAGGGTTCCCTGCTCCCATGTGATTATGGTTTTTATCCATGCATTGCACTGGGACAAATAAGCATGCCAGGTGCCAGGGAAAGAAAAACGAGGCTGCTCAGCAGTTCAGCCCTTATTTCGTTCCCCTGACTGCCTGAAAATCTCATTGACCTATTCTGCCTGATTCACACTTTTTGCACTGTACATGCTAAAGAGAGAAGCACAAAGATACAATTGTGAACAGCTGTCAACTTCCTCTTGCCTGCTGGCAGTGAAACAGCTGCTTAGCTGCTTTCAATTGTGGTTCATTAAGTAAATTAGGTAGGGGTACATCTTTGTCCAAAGTTTCAGAAGTACTTGGGCTGCACGGATATTTATTGTTGCACTGTTCAATCAACCCAATTTTTATTGAGTTTTCAGCTCATATTTATAGAAAATCAAATTTTTTAAGTATCCAAAACTGGGCATACAGAAATGGAACTGCCTCAGTTGCACAGCAGCTTTCTGAATATTGTGGAGATCCATTTAGAACATATTGAGGAAGCAAATACGATTACTGCCAACCTTAGAGAGGAAATGTGAGTTTACTCAGCAGAGAGGAGTTTAGTTATCTCCTGACTTCACTCAGATCAAGATTTCAACCACATTCCATTTTGCAAAAAATGTACTAAACACTCCCTCTCTCCCTATCCTTGAAAATAAACCCTCAAACTTGTCCTTGATTAAGTCAGAAAGAGAATCAGCCAGTAAGTCAATGCTAATAGACTTATACTGTGAACTCAGGGTAAGGTTTCATTTAAAACTAAATTCAGAGCCAGTCTCCAAGGAGCAGCAATGGATGTATCACAGCCAAACATCTAAACTGATATTAATGTAACTTTTTTGACCCAGCTTGCCAGGGAAATGGTGCCTGCATCAACTGTGTGGCCTTTCTCACTCCTTTACCAAAACGGCAGATGGGAGAATGCTGTCCAGCCCTGTAGGTCAGGCAGTGATTTTTTGAGTTCTCTGGTTTAAATCCTCCAGCATTCAGCACTGGATATTTGAATTCATGCATCATACTTCTCACTGGAGAAGAAGGTTTGAGGATTGCAGCACATGATGTATGAGGAGAAGCTGAGGCAGTGGGTTTCTTCAGCCTAGAGAAGAGAAAGTAAAGGGCAGGGTGTACAATTACCTATGGGCCAGGGGTAGAGACAAGACCAGTCTTCACAAAGATGCACAGTGAAAGCGTAAGAAGCAACAGCCAGAAGCTGAATTTTAGTCTAAAGAAAGACTTTTTCATCAGAGGGTGGAAAAGCACAGGAAGAGGTTGCCCAGAAGCATTGTTGCAGATACTCAAAACTCAGTTGGATACAACCCTGAGAGACCTGATCTAGTCCTGAAGCTTGAAGCTGTGTTTTGAATGATAGGGGACCTTCAGAAGGCCCTTCAAACACAGTTACCCTGACACTGACAGCTTGATTACCAAGAGGCTAACAGGAAATTAATGAATGCTAGTAGCACTCAAAACAAAATTTCACATGAATGAATTCACATAAAGCCCATCGTACAAATTTTAAAAAAATTATTAAGTTGCTGTTGCACTGCAATATTTTTGCTGATTAGATGAGAAAACAACGGACTTATCATGAAAAAGGAATCACATTGAAATACAAATTTCTAATCTCATGGTGTTTTCATCATGACAGAAATGAGAAATAGCTGAAAGATGGAGGGGAGATCTGACTTTTAAGGCAGCATTTCCCCATTCTCAAGTCCATTCATGGATCTGAGCTGCATTTCCAGATGGATTACTGGGCTCATGGCTCCTATTGCCCCAAGGGCACCAAGGGGTCCTGTTCTACTTACAGCCTCTTAAGAGGCTTCATCTCCTCTGCCATTCATGTTCACACATCCTCTTCCTGTCAGCTGCAGTTATTTCTTCCACGGAACATCCAGGTTAAGAAAAGCTGAGTGTATTTCACAATAATGCTAGCATCAAGAGGTCAAAAATCGTGATGTTTCTGAACCAGTAAGTCTTGCTATAGCTAGCAAGCTTTCCAACATTTCATTGCAGTATTAAGGTCAGAAATTTCCTCTTTCTGAGAAAGAGTGCATCTCTTCATGAGGCCTTCGCTTGTGATTTTAAGGTTTACTTTGCCATGTAACTACTTTGATTAGCAATCCAGCATGAATATCTTTGTCAAGAATAAGCCGATAACATCACTATTTCAGTGACTTCTATCCATAATCTGGTAGTTAGGGAGCTGTAATAACAAGAACTGGTAAGATGAACTGTGGTTTGGGTGTTCAAAACCCAAGAAATTTCTTTTATTTCTATTAATCCATTCTAGAAGGCTTAGATGGTTCTTTTTTAGTTCCATTATTCACTTTTATACTTATTTTCATACTCTTTTTAAACTTAATCTTTTTCCTACAGAGAAAGCTGTAGAAAGTCAAAGTATGCCATTTTCATGGGAAAAAAAAGCCATTATTTTGCTGTGTTCTGGCAATTTCCATGATACCACTTTGCCTCTCAATGTCTACCTGTTCCTTCTGGCATAAAGCTTATCACCAGAGACTTCAGAAAAATAAGAACACATACTTAAAGTAAATGTCCTAATTTGGGCAGTTTCTGAGGGAGATGTGTGTGAATGTTAAGGGGTTTCTCTTCCAGCAAGCATTCGTCTCTAGCTGTAATGTGATGCCTGCCTGTATGCTTCTCCTCTTAAGTGCTGAATCACTCCCAGTTTTCTTCTCTTTGACAAGTGTCATGGCCATTTTTCCAATTGCCTGGTTGTGGGATACCACCATTCAGCTAACTTGTAGTCTCTCAATTCAGAAAGCTGTGACTTGTTTTAGGTGTTTTCAAAGCTCAACTCCTCTTACTAAATGAAAATCATGACTTAAAGAAATATTTTGCCCATCAATATTTTGGGGCTGATAGATGAAATTAGAAGAAATACAACACAGGGTATAATGACCCTCCCAATCCAAACATTCTTCTTTGAAGCAGAATATTGATTTAATGTAAGTGCAGATAAATATGCTAATTGCAATGCCTGACAATCTCATTTAGATCACATATAGCTTCTTAAATACATGATTGATGGTTTGTATTTTCTTTGCACTTAACAAAAAGGGCTGGTAGGAATCCACTTACATTTTCCCAATGTTTCATGCAGGTTCCTGTTCCACACAGCTCTCAGTTCTGCTTGGCTGATTTAACCTATTGTTTCAGATTACCCACTCAATGAAGCCTCAGTTTTTCTCTTCCACAACACAGTCTTCACTTTGCACATAAATAGCTCCAAATTACCATGCTGTGCCACGGGGAAAGGCGAGGGAGACTAAATGAGTACCAAGTGACTCCATGATGCCAGTAGGAGACATAAAGTAATATTAAGAACTTGACAAAGTCCTTCTCTCAGAAAAAAAACCATGCACAACTATTTAATGAAAACTCCTTCTAGCCTGGTAACCTAAATTAAAAATCACTGTTGGCTTTTAATTGTTCTAAAAGTCTCTGGCCACAATATACAATTCCTGTGCTACAGCACTCGGCAGCAGTGGCAGCATTCAGTGTCCCTGGGCCACTGTGGACTCCTTCCCTCTCTCTCTCTCTCTCCCTCCGTCTTCTTTTCTAACTGACCAGACATTTCTGAGGAACACTGTAGCTTTTTTCAAAGTACTGGCTGACAGATAAAGCAACTCAGACAAGAACCTTCTCTTTTCAAGTGTATTAAATCATTACGTCGAGCTTTGGATAGCAAGTCTAACACAGAAAATGTACATTCTTACAATCATAGAGCCATTTAGGCTGGAATACACCCTTAAGATTATGATTATGAGTCCAACAGTTAACCCAGCACAGCCCAGTCCACCACCAAACCATGTCCCTCAGCACCACATCTGTGTGTCTTTTAAATACCTCCAGGGATGGTGACTCAGCCACTTCCCTGGACAGCCTATTCCAATTCTTGACAACCCTTTCTATAAAGAAATTTTTCCTAATATCCATCATAAACCTCCTGTGGCACAACTTGAGACCATTTCCTCTTATTTCTAAAAGCAGAAAAAACCCAAACATTTCATACAAGAAAAATTTGATTTAATTTCAGTATTAAAGCATTTGCTGGGACAAACTTTGACAGAAAATACAAAGGCTCTGAGGATAAGAAATAATTGAAAACATTTGGCTAAACCAGTGTAATTACAAATATTTAATACAGGACTCACGGGAGTTACATCCATGAATGATGGATACCACAGAGGCTCTTCTCCATTTGTAGAATGGGTTCAGCAGTGCAGGACCTTATGTAGTCTTCCACTTTTCTGTAGCTTCTGGAAATAATAACTCAGAAACTTTTCAACGGATTTATCTGATTCATCTATCATAAGTACCAGGAAACAGCAGACTTGATATTAGATCATTGCTGGCTTTTCAAACACAGCCTCATGGAAAACACAGCCCTTTCAGAAATCAAAAGCTGATTTCACTTCTGGACTGAGGAATCGTCTCTGCATTAACAATCCTGGCTAGAGTGCTTTAATCCAGATGGGACACTTACTTTTGACAGCCAGCAAAAAGCATGAAAGGGACTCAGATATGGAACATACTGGTCATCTAGGAGAAGCTGATATTGAGTTCCAGATTAGAAGTGTGTTGACAAGTTTTGGTTGCAAATTTGGAATAGATTGGCTCACAGAAGAAATTTGGTTTAACATTGAAATGCACCTAGTTATAGGCTATGCATGAGACATGCAAGGGAAGAGGCTGCACATTTGATATCAGTGTGATTTCAAGTTTGCCGTGAAACTGCTGTACTAAATCAAATTCCCTGATTTCTCACATTTTTTCTTACTTGGTGGGTGTTTACGAAACCCCTCAGCAATTTTGAGTGGCAAATTCTACAAACATGCTTTTTTTTTTGTTTGTGCCCCTTCTCCATCTGGCCTTTTTTTAATTGTCTGTTCCCCAACAGCATAATTCTTGAATATCACCCTTACAGGAAAACTTCACAGCACCAGCAGAAAAATTACTAACATTTTCTGTAACACATATTTCTGGGATTATTAGGGAGGTTTCTGATGTGCTCTGCCTGTGGCAGTGATGCTCAAAGATGCCCCATCTCAAACTTCCTTAACACCTCTCCCTGACCATAGTCCTGAGTCAGTTCACTCCTCATGCAGGAAACCTATTTTATTTTCCACTGGAAAGGATCCACAACCACCACCACACTGAGTGACCAGCAAAGCAAGCTCGTTGGCATGAAAGGCAGGGAAGAGAAGCCTCTTAAATGGTGCCTTGGTTAAGAGGCACCTCTCTGTCAATGACTTATTCTGAGTTCTCAGAATCTGATTTATGGACCTGAGGATACCTACGTCCTTTTTTTCTGGGAAAAAAACCCAACATAAACTTGGTGGTGAAAGCATATGCATCACAACTTTCTCTTAAACTCTGACTGTAGGAAATGCCACCTTTCTTTCTCTCCCCCATTTTTTCCTGTTCAGTCTGGCCTTGCCACTGACACACCTACCAAGAAGTCAGAAATGTGGGTACATTTTGATTTCATCTTTTGATGACTCAAACTCAAATTTCCCCTAATGGCCTATTCCAAAACACACTTGGGAGGTTCTTCTCTATTCTTGCTGAAGTTCCACTTTGGACTTAAACACTGGTGTCCAGAGGAAGGAGAAAAGGCTGCCTCTGCAAACCCACTGTCTCACAGTGCCCAGTGGAGAGGAGCACTCTGCCTTCTCCTCTCCTCTCTGGGGACTGTGCCTATGTTTTCCCCAAGCAGTTGCCTCATGTATAATAGAGAGACAGGGATGTACCCACATTTCACCTCCATAGGAGTGACCTACCTGTTGGGTTACAGAGTCCTGCTCTGCTTCCCCTCTCACACTCAGTGAATCAAAAATGCAGGAACAAGTAGCTCCAAGTCACTTGTGGATACTGCCTCATGGTGCTCGTGTCTGTCTCCTGCTGGCCCTGTGAATCACAGATCACTTCCAGGTAAACCCATGAGAAGGGAGGGACAAGCCTTCCCCGAGATTCCTACACACACCAAATCCTGTGTAGCCTCCCTTCCTGAGTGATGGGTCAGACAGTGGGGAAAAACAGTGTTGGATCTCTCCAGGCAAAGGAGAGGGAAATAAACCATCTCTTCTCTCACCATCTCACCCTTGGTGAAACAGAGATAAACAGAGATAACAGCACTGACTGCACCTATTTTAAAGGAAACCAGTGATGATGAGTTCATTTTGTGCAGGGCCTGAGTGTGCAGCTGACTGGGATGTGGCTACACAGACGGAGGGAACAGCTCACCTGTGAAACCCTGCAGCCATGAGACATCCCTCCAGTCCTGAGCCACATACTCATCCATGAGCCCAGCAATGCCTCCAAGCAGAATTGAGCACCTCATGAGCTCGAAGGGCAGGAATGCAACCATCACCAGCAGACACATCAAACAAAATATGTTTTATTGGTTTAATTTCCAAGAAAGTTAAAAATCAGATGGAAGAAGACTTGCATTGCATAATCTCTACAATTTATGAAGAATGATCTTTTATGCAGTCCTTCATTTTGATTTGGTGTAATTTTGACAGAAACATGACCTAAAATTTTTACCATACCTTGAAGGACACCATTGAAAATGTATAAATCATAAACTGTATTTGAAATATCCTAGTCATATCAGAAAACACAGAGCTCAGAAACTTCTCCTAAAAATGCTGATTTCTGTTTTGTGATTTGAGCCTCCTGGCTATTATTAGAGCTTGTAATAATCACCATTTTTACCTTGAGATTTGAGAAGGAGCTAAGTCTCCCAGAGAATGGAATGTGTCTGAATAATTCATTGCAAGTAAATAAGGATTTGGTTTTCAAATATATAGAGGACTTTCCACATACAGCACTCTGGAAATACTGTATTAAGTATATTTATTATCCATATAAGGCAAGAATATATCTGCAATTATTCCAAAGATTTAATTTTGCAGTAATTAGAGTATTTAGATCAAAGAGCCTGCATTCAAATGAAATGGTCTTATTTTCATTATACTTGGAAGGTTAAGAAATAAATCCTTACAGATCATATACTTTTTCTATACAGCATTTCAAAATGTTTATGCCCCTTTTGTATCTGCAGTCCTTGGGGTTGCAGTATGTTAAATTTCTTCTTCCTTTGAATTATTTTTTCACATTATGGGAGGGATGTTTTTTCTACAAACTTACAGTGCATACCATTTAAAAGCAACTCTTCGTACTTCAAGCTTTTCCAGAGAGTTTTGGCACTGAGAAGAATTTGTCTTCATTGATGGAAAGTCATATCAGTACTGGTGGGAACACTCCACTTACTAGAAGGGAAATATTATCCTTTGTTGAGCTGAAAGATTCCTTATGTATCTTCCATCAATCTGAAGCATTGTGACATTTCCTATCACTGTACCACAAGGATGTTCCTTCTGGGAAATGCACAGACTATACTAATGAGTATGTTCATACATGAGAGAAAATCTTTCTTTTCCCCCTGTAAAATTGCAAAATTATTCTTGATCTAATATTACTAAGGCACAGCAGAGAGAATGTGTAATTGACTGTAAATAATAGGTCAAAATGACCAAGCATGACATTTTTAAAGTTCAAATCCTCTCATCCGTAGTTATCATACATTGTCAAGCCACTGTGTACCAAAGTGACTTATTTTGTACTAAATGCAGTAACAAGTGAAACAGAGCTTTTGAGGTTGTTTTCAATTTCCTTTTCTAACTCCTGTGCCATTTTAAACAAATGACACAGTGGTGAGGTGAAGAGGACAGAGCAGAGCACCAGAGATCACCTGAAGGTCACCATACAACAGGTCTCTTCATATTAAATCTGCCAGAGCTGCGCTGGCTTTCCACCCAACAAAGCAATGTTCTGCATAACAGAAAGGCAAAGAGTGAAGCAGTTAAGAGATTTAGATACCAGGAAACTGCTTTTCAAGGTTCCAAAAAGCCTGCTCATTACAACCTCAGATAATTGACTATTAGAGAGATAAACCCCCTGCTTTTCAAAGCAGACATCAAGGAGCAGACCTTGGGCTCTGAAGTGGAAGATACAACTCTCAAAACTGGTTCTCAGTTTACATACATATGAAAAACCTCTTTCTTTCCATGTATTTTATGGCAGATTGTAAGAAACAGATAATGTTTCTTCTCATTTCCATTACAAAGCTCTGCTGAGAGACTGTTCCAGCTGAAGTGAGTAAAACCAGTTCTTCAAAAGAACAAAAGAAAATAGAAAATATTATACATTAAAAAAAAAAAAAAGGAAAGAGAGAAAGAAGAAAGAGCATTTTTGAATTCTGATTTGTCCATTGGGTGATGAGCTTCCACTTTCCCATTCTGTGATGCTCTGTGGTAGTCGCTCTCCTTTCTCTTTGACCAACTCTTTCACAAAGCCGCCTGCCTCTCTCCAGGGATATGCTCAAACAACTCAAGGATTGCTTCAGCCAGAAGCACTTTCACACAGCTGGAGCCAAAATTGCCCCAAGGAAGATCTAAATCATATTGGATGAGAGTTTTGACGGTGCTTTTAGCGGGGTCAAAATTTCACTTCCCAGGTGGAAACACAACAGCCAATCTAGGAGAATTTCTTCTTCCAGACGGACTTCCTGGAAGCATGAAATCATCCCATAGCTAGCTGGACACATGTTGAGGTCATAAAACACCTGGCCTCAATGTATTCAATCTTGATTTACATAGACTTTCCATTTGGGTTGGGTTTTTTTTTTTTTTTTTTTTTGCTCCATTGCTCCCTTTATTTTTTGTAATTTTCACAATAATTGATATTTCAGACTCAGTCTTAGGTTTCAGACATTTGTTCTCAGAAATCAGAAAACAGGAGTCTTGTTTAGGACCTTCCAATAGCCTTTTAAGAAGGGCATTATGAAACGGACAAAGAGTAAGAAAAAAGAATATCTTGACCTGTTCACTATGGAGAAGCATCCAAACTTTCAAGAATTCCCCTTAAGTGGCCATTAGAGATTGATGAGGATAAACAAAGTTTGTGTAGGAAATTACTGTATTACTTGAAAAATCTCAAATTAGAAATAATGTGTCAGCATCCACAAATATATAAGGAAACAAGAGTGTGGAACTCATAGAATCATGGAATGGCTTGGGTTGGAAGGGACCTTAAAGATCATTTAGCTCCAACTCCCCTTCCATAGGCAGGGACACCATCACATAAAAAATTCCAGGGAAGACATCACATAAAATAAATCAGATGGAAAAGTAACAAATGGAAGAGAAAGAAGTTGAGAATGAATGGATGGAATTCCTTCACAGGGAACGTGTTTTGCAAATGGCATCCTGAATCTTCATTATCTTTGTGCCTTGTTGGCATCCTCACACACCACTTCCGAAGGCGAAGACAGAGATTTCCCAATAATTCCCTCTTTTCCATTGCTTTCAGACTGTCTACACATCACCTTCAGTTTCCTTTTGGAAAAGCTGAATGCACTGCTACTCTCATGCCACTCTCCCACTGTTCTCTTCCCACCCACATTGTTTCTAAAATATGTCTTGCATCCTCTCTCCTAATTGGGGTTTTGACAAAGCAGCAGAAGGAAGTGGTGTATTATTGTGTTTACTTTCCTTCATAGAGATGTGGCTTTCTGACAACAAAGTTGGGCTTGTTTTGGGAGTCATCCACCAGTAAAACTTGATCAAACCTGTTGCATCCTGAAGCAATTGTGCAAAATAGAGTTATGGCTGCTGCAACCTAATCACAAGCAAAAACATGTAGGTGAGCTGTAATTATCAACAGTTTTGCCATCTGATAACATTTACAGCAAACAGAAAATTACCAGAAGCAAATGAGTGGAATCTTTTTCTTTTTTTGTACTAACTGACTTTTCCCTGTATTTGCATAAAAATTTCATCTCCACCAGAGAATCTATCCTGAACATTTTTCTTCACTGGATGTTGGAGGCTGAATTTCTGTATTCTCCTTCAGCACTGGAAGCACTCGAGACCCAACTGATAAAATGTCTGCAAAGGATGTGCGCAAGGGCTGGTTCATCAGGTATATGCCAAAGTTTGTCTGAAAAAAAGCAAAATATTTATTAAGATGCAACATATGTTAGGGTAATCAAATCTATAGAGGATCTCACAACCCAGGTATGTTTAGAAGAACAATATTGTTTTAAGAGTAAGGAGGTATGTACTATGTCCATGTAATTAAGAACATTCTTAACTCATTAGTTATAATAGACTGGTAAACAAAAGCTAACGCCATGCTATTCAAGAAGAATAGCTTAAGCAAGTGGATAAATAACACAGTATTTCATCATGAGCTCCATAGTATCATATATGTAATTCACACTCCCTCACAATCTTGTTATTTAATGACTGCTCTGGCTCCTTGACAAATACAGTTAATGCATTGTCACAAACAAAGGCTCTGCAGCATGGGAACACTGGTATGTTCCAACAGCGAGGAAGTCTTGCATTTTCTACCATGAATTATTCTCTTTGTTAACAGAACTTTATTCTGTTTAGCCTCTGCAAGTTTCCCTTCATTTGTTTTTATGAATGTTTTAGTATCCTTTACAGAAGATATTCAGAAAGTTTGTTTTATTATTGCTCCCACTTGTTAAGTGTCGTTATCTGTGAATCCATCCTGCATAAATATTAGAAATACTTAGAATATGTCTTTGTGATACTGAGTAATAAAGAAAAGAAGAATGGAATATCCACTTTGCCCACTGACCATGCAACCCTCACAGGCACCAAAAACCTGATGTGAGTGTCTGCATTCTTATGTGAGGTCTTGATCTCAAGCAGTTGAATGTTACAGTTGTGGGTGTGACCTGGAAATATTACAGGAAGAGACTGGTGTGGTTTTGTGGTTTTGTTTTCCAGCAGCGGAGCATTTAGAAATATGCAAGAAAAAGACTTGTCATCTCATGACAATATTTTCCAAAGAATTAGATAATAGTTAATCAAAAAATATGTAAAGCAGGAAAAAGAAGAACGCTGAAGACCATGTTAAATTGATAACTGATTTTTAGACTTCAGAAAGTCTTTGCTCTTTAAACTGAGGACCTTGGAAACCCAATTCTATTCTTCTTGTCTCTTGTTGCAGGTTTCAAAAAAAAGTATTTTGCTTTTGTAGGCTACAGCCAAAATGCACAAGCCATTCTAGAGTGTAAAGTAAATAAATAAGCAAATGAAATTACTGGGAAAAAAATTCTATTATCCTTCTCTATTTCCTGATTACATTTACTGCCATTGTTCAGATCAATGATCTTGAAATTGAGTGAATTATATTTAGAGCAGGTTTAAAAAATAGTGGGTAAAAGGAATTGCAATAAATCAAAAAAAATAGTGTTAGGTGAATTTCAGGGAGCATATTTCAAAGCCTAAATATGAAGGCAGTATGTTTTTCTCCTATTCTTGCCCTGTATAATTAAATAAAGATGCAGCAATGAGGTAACACAGAACAGCTTTTAGTCTTTGAAGAATTCATGAGAGGTAGGACTGAGACCTACTCCCAAATAAGAGAGATGCTGTAAAGCAGAGACCAATCCAAACATGTCCTCAGACTCTGAATTTGGGTCTTTCTGTTTCATTTGTAATCCTAAAAATCACTGAGAAAAATGGGCCCTAGGCTTAGGTATTTTTGGCTACCTCTGCTACTCCTTCACCTCACTGGCACATCACATGTAGAGGGCATGAGCTGGACCTATCAGGCCTGTCCTATTGCTGGCACTTTTTTGGGTACCAGAGGCTATAATGGTGTCAACGCTGGGTGGACACAGGGTATGTCCTTATGGTCAGTGTTCAAAATTTAATGTCAAGGAATGACTGCAGCATTGTAAGACCCCAACCCTCTAGCACGGTGACTGTGCTGGATCAGCCATGGTGCCATAATGGTGTTAGTAACTGTTTCATTTAAAATATTAAAGTATCTAGTCTTATTTTTCCATTTTTGATTTTCTCTCATTCGTTGACAAGTTTCTCTATTGGCATAAATGATGTATTTTTCAGGCTTGTGGGTAATAACCTGGATTCACCTCTTATACCCTAGTGCAAAAATGAGTTCCCATGATTTTGTTTTTTTTAAAAAACAGACAATTATAAAAAAAAATAGTAAAATTAATAATAGTTCATGATACACCGCATTTCAAACAGGAAGGAATTTTATAACTCATCCATGTAAATGAACTTATTTGATGCATGAGACATTTTTATTTATATTTACTGTATTGTCATCTTGATGTATCTTAAAATGAGACTAAAATAAATCTAGGCAGATTGCTCACTCTGAAGAACTTAATTTATTAATTTTTGGTATTGCAAATTATTTAGCAGGTTTTTTTTAATGAACCTTAAAACATTCAGAATTATTTAAGAAAATGCATGTCTGAATACATCTTGTATTCAGGAGTTCTCAAATACTGTTTTAATACTGGTCCTTAGTATTTTCCTTCTCTGACTGGGCATCTAAAGTCTCAGTGTTTTTTTCAGTGAGTAATGCCTAAGGAGTTTCCAAGGTGATGATATACTGATGCTACACATATTTTAGTACTAATGCCTGTCTTAAATTGCCAACCTTTTTTTTTTTTTTGTGAATGTTCTTAAAACCAAAATTTAGCCTGTGATTGCCAGAAGTGGATTTAACATCTTTTAAGTAGATTTTCCTGTTTTTTCAATAATTACAAATAATGACTCAGCAAGTACTGATAATAGCAATCACACACACACCCCTGCCAAGCAACCACAAAAGCTGCATCTGCCACTTCAGCTCTGTTTCCAGAGAAAGATAAAATGTAGAAATCAGCCCTTCTCACATTTCTGATGAAAAATGAGGCTTTCAGACGCAGTGATACAGCCTGCAGAGTTATTACAGTGAACTGCATAATCTCTCCCTGCTGCTGCTACCTTTTCCTGACTTCAAGGGCATTTTATTCTGCATATAATCTTCCCAGAACACACCAAGACTGGGCAGGAAGTGCAGGACTGTGAGCTTCGTGGCTTTATCTGGCATTAGAGACTGTTCTCATCACTGTAAACTGTTACAGGGACAAAAAATTTAAAGCTTCTTGATTAGGAAAAAGCAGACCACTTCACTGCTGGGAGAAATAGAGAAAACATACATATTCTTGCCAACAGTGAATCATATGATAGTCATCACACTCACTCACAGGAGGAGCTATGAAATGCTCTCATTCTTGCATGTTGTTTCAAGTTCATTTACTGGATCAACAGTAATATGCTCTGCTCAGAAATTCACTGACAGAGAAATACCCTGTGTGCCCCATTCCCTTTTGTACGACAGAAACCTGAGGGGCTACATCTGACTAAGGCCTGAGGTGAGACACCTTCAAGCTAGAGATCCTGAAGAATCAGTTCACACAGACGAGAGCTTGGTGGGGAAATACCCTGCTAGAATGTGTAACAAGCACATAAATCATACTGCATGCTAATACTTAGCTTTGGATGGATGAGTTCTGGATTTTGCCCCCAGATGTAGCTCTCAGCTGCCATCTCCCAGCAGATAAATTTACCTGTCCAGGTCTGATCATTTAGTCATATGATAACATAACATCCCTCTCATCCAAAGACTTGGGAGATGTAATTATTAAAACTGATTTTTTTTTTTTAACATATAAGAATGTTTTATTAGCTTTAGATTTACCAAAACTTAAAGCCTTACAAAATAGGAGACAGGAATTATTCACTTTTGGCATGCTGATTTTTTTTACTGGAAAAAGGGAAATTTTTAAGTTAGTGGTAATAAAACCCCATATTGATCTGTTGAAAATGTCTGGACTGTAGAATGTTTTCTTAAGAACTGATATTCCTTTGCTTTACCTTGAATAAATGCATTTTCTAGTTCAGCCACCAATGAGAAAAGAGAACCACATTATTTCAGAGGTCTATTAATTACAACAATCACTGTTCTTAAATGTTCCAGATATTTGAATGAAAAGCATTGCATGGTGTAAAGCCCTGCATTACTACGAAAATGATGATAATGATGCATCAGATAGGAGAGGTCATTTGCTATCCTTGCTAATGTTTCAGTAAGCAATCCAAAGGCGTGACATCTAATTCTGCATGAAAGGAAGCTCTCCCAAGGCACAATGAGATACATAAAGGAGGATCAACAGCCCCCAGGAAAAAACACAAGCCTTTTAGTGTATGAAGGCATGTGCAAACATAATGGATTTCCCTTGATGTACTGCTATCCATACATTTAGACCAGGGCAGACTGCTAATGCAATAATTCCCTTTGCTACCTTGACAGCAAGTCCCAGCTTATAGCACTGCTGCAAATCTACCCACAGGGCTTCCTCTATCATTAGTGCTAAACGGCATCTGCAAAACACCAAAGAGAGGCAAGAATTCAGTGTTCTCTCTTTGCCATGCTTTGGGAGGGGGGGCATGTGAAACAGCATGTGGCCATTTGCTTAATGTAGTTATCTAGTCTTTCCTAATCTCCTGCAGTAACAGAGAGCTCTCTGTCACATCTTTCCTTTCCAGGCAAAAATTACAGAAGGAATCCTTAGTGAGTGTTTCTTCAGAAAGCAGAGCTCAAGTTCACTTTGTAGAGGTGTTTGCATTTTATGTCAAACAATGACATAAAAGGTTTCATAAAAAGCAGCTGGCAAGGCCTCAGCACCATGCTTTACATTTATCAGGAAACATGCAAATTGCTTGTGTGGCTAGTTACAGTAGCTGGTTCTGACTTTCAGCTGTAATCCATCTATGCAAAGGCTCAATCTTTCAATTGGAATCTCCAGGTTCTCAGAGTCTCAGAGGAATGGAGAGAAACAAGATTTCAGAAATAAATATCGAGCTACCTTTTACAAGCCTTACATTATTTAGCTCATTATTGAAGTTCATTGGCAGTGCTGCTATTTGGGCTACTTGTTTGATAAATTTCAATGTAATTTTTTCAGGTTGATGCTCTTGGAAAAAAACAAAACAAAATGGTAAATATTGATATCTGACTCTCTTTTCTATGTGCAGTATCTTTAATGTTTTGGCAATCAACTAACTACAGCAGCTTTTCAAAAAACTGGGAAATTATATTAAATCTTACTTTCCTGCAGTAATTGGTTTTTTGTAGTTTGAATCAGATTGTTGACAGATGGGAGAAAACACTGCTAAATCCCTTCACTGAATCTGCATCTGATAAAAAAAACAAAAAAAAAAAAAAAAAAAAAAAAAAAAAAAAAAAAAGCACATGGTAGAGATATGAGTCACCAAAGGATCAGCTCTGCAATTTAACACAGTCACACGACCTCGATGTTCTTTCTCTCTCCCCACTGTGAGCTGTGAAAGGTTTGGATCAATGTCCTCTGCTAGGTCTGCTGAGCACACAGAAAATGCCACAGTCCTTCCTGGGTGCTGCTCACTGATAATCAGCTGGTGCCCATCACCACAGAGGTGACCTGCAGGAGGGATGGGTTCAGAGGTCTTCTCAGACCAGAGCAGGCAAAGCTACCCGTTCAAACTCTCCCTTTCAGCTCTCAGCTAACCCAGAGGGCTCACCCCTATGCACAGCAGGGCCTGCTCGCAAGATCCCGTCTGCCAGCAGCGCTGAAGGCTGGGAAAAATTGAAAAGGCGGAATGCCCGTGTGTTTGGAGCGGGAATATCGGCGCACAGCCGAGGAGACAGAGCACTCCCCCGCGGGGAGCAGCAGCGCCTGCCTCGCCTCGCCTCGCCGGGCGGCTTTCATCCGGCGCCAGCTTCTGCTCCAGAGGCTGCATTGCTCTCTCTGCCCTAGTCCTGTTTGAACGAGTCACTTGGTTCTAGCAGTGCTTGTATCAAGGAAATCTCTTCATTGCTGAATTAATCAGAGAGAAAGAGGAGCTCATCTTTGCTGTGGGAAACACGCAGAAGATGCTTTGCCTCTCCGGAGAATCTGAATCCCGAGTAAGGTTTTGTTGCCATTCTCTCCCTGAGTAGAGAGTGCTTGCTCTCTACAGAGGTTCCAAGCCACGATCCAGTAAAACCCATATGGGCAGAAAAAGTCCTCCGCATACTACACTCCATGCAGCAGCAGGGAGCATCCCTGCCCAGAGTGCCCAAACGTGCTCTGAAGTGTCCCAGATGCTCCAGCTGTGGCTCACCATTGCCCGGAAAGGGCCCCTGTCCTCAGGCCACCCACCGTGGCCAGGAGCTCATCTCCCAAAGGCTCGGTACCGCGGTGACCTGGAGCAGAGCCTGCCGTGCGGAGTCACCTCAGGCCGAGGGAAGCTGTGCCTCGACAGCCGGCCCTGCTGCGCCTCTGCCCGGCTCGCTGCACTGCGCTGGCTCCCACACGGAGCCAGGGGAGCTGCTCACCAAGGACAGCAGCCAGCGAAAAGAAAGCCCTTTGTTTCTTTAATGAGTCACTGAGACGAATCAATTTATTATATTTTTTTTTTGTCCAAACATAGAATGCAGTGTTTGTAACTTGTTTGTGCATTGTCTGGGTGAATGATTTTCAGCCTATTTGTTACTGCTCTGTGCCAGTGCTGTGCCCAGTCTCTGGTGTTTGCTACTGGCGAGGCTCCTGAGCCCTGACTGCCTGAGACACTTTAACAGCAGAAGCTTAACCAACAGGAAGCAATGAATTTTGAATAAGGATTTTCAGCTAAATAAATATGTATGACTAGATTTGTGGAGCTTTTGGGATGCCGAACTGTCTAGCCATCATCTGAGCACTCTCAATTCCAAAAAGCAATGCAACCTTAGGAAACAGGACCTCAAATAAACACCCGTATTTCACACTTACTTTCTGGTCATTTTTTTAAGCAATTACTCTCCACTCTGACTATAATGACATCTGCTCTGTTTTTCCTGCTAATCAGTTTCCCAGGGTAAGACTAAAGTATAGTCTTACAAGCTAACTGCATAATTCCAAACACTTTCTGATTTTTCTGCATATTTTTCTTAAAATACATCAGTGCATCAGCTTGTGTTTTTAAGACCAAAATAAACACACTGTAAAGAAGTATATACTGAATAAAAGCAAGCACAGTTAAAAATAATGCTTATTAATACTCCATTTCTGAATAAAAAATGTATTGAGCATTTTTATGGAAATAAACCATGTCATATCTGGGTTGCAAGTGCATCCTCTCTTTACAGATAAGTCCAAATGGTAACGATTAGCACAACTTAACTGTGAATATTCTCTCAGCAAACATTTCACTACCCATGCAATAGAGTCACTACATCTTTCATTACAGCTATTTTGAAGTACTGTACTGACCTTTCTACCTCTGGCAGCAGACAGGGACTGCAGAATTTCTTTGTTTCGTTCCCCAGACTGTTGATCAATGCAGATTATTTGACATCTGCTACATGGACCCACAACCTGAAATTTTAGTTAAAGAAAGTTCATGGCTGTTTATCAAAGCAGTATGACACTGAACAGTACAAGCTTCCGACCATAATAATATCTTAAACACATACCTTTTGCATACTTTTCCTGTGGTTTTTCAAGCTTTCATTATGTAAAAGGTCAGGTCTGTTCACCTAATGTAGTAGGTCTACTTGCAAATGTCTCACCGAATTTTAAATTCACTTCTTTCTTTTTTTTTAAGGAAAACTTTCTCAGAGACAGAATCTGAGAAATACCAGACATTTACATATTTGTATTTCCTCATGGCTTCCCTTCTTCTGTGGGTTAGCAGGGCTGCTTGCCCAAAGAACTGAATGGAAAATTAAGCCAGGGCCTCAGGATTCAACCCAAGGAGGATTTTCTTGGGACTGTTTTAGTGCAGCTGATATGCACAATATATATCTTATATAATTTTAGATAATTAAAATGTAAAATATTTACATATACAAGTTTATTAATCAGAAGAAACAATTCATCCTCTAATATCTATTACATATGATGCTAGCATCATATGTAATTTTTCTTAAAGTTAATTGTTGTTTGAAGTAAGGTGTGTTTTTAAGGGTAAAAAAAAACTGCAACAAGTTTTCTCTTAGAACTTTAAAACAAAGAAGGACAACATATTGCACTTTCACTTAACATTGCTTCCCTAACTTTAGTAAAGCTTTACATTACAGAAATTAGGTTTTACAGTATCCCAGTATACACATTCTACTTTGGTAAAATGTGTCATAAATTTCAAATAGGGCAAATAATTAAACTGTGCACTTCAAATATTTTATGTGTTGATCTGAAGTGATATTTCAGGTTTTTGAGACGCATCTAGAACTGCTTGTATAACTCTTCAGAGTAATCATCAACAACATACATCAGCTCTTTTAGAAAATAATTTTCCACAGCTTTAATTTTTTTTTTTTAATTAAAAGAACAACAAGACAGAGAAGGAAATATTTTTCCCTGCTTTACTTTGTTCAAGAGCTTCTACCATTTTCATGGCATCAAGGAGCATTAACAAAATTTCTACTGTTACTCTATCAGTACCAGAAGAAGGACTTAGCAGAGATGGGGAAAGACAATGCAAGTTGCATAAGCCTTTCTATTTTTGCCTTGTATTCCTAAAATCACAGCTTTAAAGAAATAGTGGCTCTGGCCACTAAACTGCTTTTTTATTTTGTAGTTTTACAGTAACTTATCAACAGGATCCTCAGCTGAGCTCCCCAGTGTAACTCCAGCCTCCAACAAGCTATACACCAAGGATTTTGTCCTTTGTGTTCCTTGCTTCTTACTTACAGGAATTTTCCCTCAATCTTCTGTAAATCATATTGCAGCTTACTGATCAAAGTACACATAAGAAGAGAGCAGATAAGTAATATTTTCCACCCTTGCTGAAAAAGTTTCTTACAGCACGTTGACCAGAAAAAAAAAAGAGTGATGTTTATCACAACTTCTAGATTTGACCTTGGCACTTCTGTTATTCACACCTTAATTATAACCTCTAAGAAAACAATGAATAAGCCACTTGCACACCCTAGGCAAAGCATCTTCAAATACATATTTCATATTTCAAGGTCAGACAAATTAAACAGAACGTGTAATATATGTGTGCATCCTTCCCTTTGGTTTCACGTGTAGCTTCTACAGATTCTTTGTTAAGAGTTTTTCTTACAAGAATGCAAATTTGCAAACAAGGTCTGACTCTTCAGCATTTTCCTTACAGTACAAAGGACATTATATTGTTGGTTATGATACGAAGCACAACGTACCAAAAAACCCTACCAGGCTAGAATTAGAAATATTCCTTGAGTGGAGATCAGGATAAGATGTATATAACAAAGGGCAACAGACCATGAGCGTTCACTTGTATTCATGTCCAGTCTTTTGACAATCAGTTGCTTGATGTGCAGCAATGTGAGGTTACATTTGGACTACTGTGCTTAACAAGTGTTCTCTGCTGATGTGCTGGCTAAATATGTGCTGTATCCTCTGCCTCAAAAAAAAAACCTGATCATTATTCAGCTCAGATAGATAAAGATAAGAAATGCTATGAATTATGAAATTCAATAAAAGTGTGGACAAATATGTCAAAACCTCTCAAATATATTGACGTATGTTTGTCACAGGACACATCACAGTTTTTTTTACACACTTCATAACTTTCACCTGCACAAACCATGCTGCCCATATTCTAGTCAAAGCCTTGCAAAAATTGGTTTGCCTACAGGAATCAAAATGCTTTGTGATAGACTGGGACATGGACAAGGGAGAAAAGCTCACACCTGGAATTGCAGAGCACCTATTGAAATCTCAGCCCACTCTTCTTCTTCAAAGGACTCTGGTGCACTGATGACAATGTTGGCACGGAAACGTCGGATTAATTCCTCTATTTCCAATGGCTCCGTCAATCTGTCTCACAGAGTTGACAGAGAAAAAGAAAAAGTAAAATTGTTAACTGGTTTTGCACTAGATGTTTGTGCTGTAAGAATCTGGTGGCTTATGTGATTAAGCAAATGCTTCTCCAGAAAAACCTGGACCAAGTTTTATTACAAAGGCTATGAAAATGGCACAAGGTATTTAACTATAATTTGTAACCTTTCAACTACAATATGTAACCCTCTAGGTGGCTTCTTCAGAGGTGTAACCTGGAACTGCAGGTATGAAAACATGTAGACAGGTGAACCATGCATATGAGAAAATTCCCAATTTGTTATCACATGTAGGGCTAATGGTAACAAATAAAAAGATCTTTTGAGTTAGTAATCATTTAACTTGTTAAACATTGTAGAAATAGAAGCTTCTAGAAGCAAAGGCAAATAAAAATTTATTCTGCACATGCTGCAATGTCAGAAGGGACAAAACCAACAGTTGCTGAAGGTGAAAAAGGCCAGTAAAATAATTTTATGAGAGAATATATCCGTTATATTATTATTATTTGCCTTTGGGAGGCAGCAGATTGCACCAAATGATAGGTGTTTTAAAAAAAATTAATCTCTGTGTGGTGATACCTCCCCCTCTTTACAAGCATTTGAACTGCCAGAGTGTAGATTTGTGTCAGTGTGGAGAATGTATATGAGACAGAGAGAAGCAGACTGCATACAAATATAAGAAATCTTGATGCATCTTCGAATTGTCATTCTTCACTCTTCTTCTAAAAGAGAACATGAACACTACCAGAAAAAAAAAACAAACCAGACACTGTAAAATTTACAAGAGGGTACTCTCAGTGCCATTGTTAGTGGAGAAGAACACTTCTTTTTGCATTAGGTCTTAAGGACATGAAGAATTTTTTGATACTCCATCAACTTTAATCTGAAAACTTTGGGATATGACATCCTACAGCAGACATAGAAACTTGGGTAAGCAGTGAGGAGAGGTGTTTCTGTCCCAAAGAAAAAGAAGTAAGGCCATACAGTTTAAATGTATTTTAGTAAAAAGAGAAAAAACATGCAAAAACAAAGTACAGGGGAAAGTTCACATCAAGCAGTCTTGGCAGAAGAGGCCTGTTAAGCAAAAAAAAAAAAAAAAAAAAAAAAAAAAAGCTTGGTTTTATTTAAAATAGTCTGGATGATCTTCTCTAGCAGACAAAAGTACATAAGGATAAACTGCCCGTGCAGACTTTCAGTCAAACCACAGAAGCCCAGCTCCACCAAGGCCCTGGTTTTCACAAGGGCTCCAGCAGCCTGGGGGTAGAAGGTGGGATGGGAAGCTGGAAGGCCAAAGGTTTTCCCTCAAGATCTCACATGCAATCCCATGGCTGAGACACAAATTGTGATGAGTGCAGGAGGTGGGAGCCAACAGGAAGTGTAGATTATGCCAGTGCTCATACATAAAGGTGGAACACAGCAGTTACTTGGGAACACATTCACTGCTGTGCTGCTGTGATTCCCAGCTTTGCTGTGGGCTCTTGGAGCCTGGCTGCTGGGTGGTCTCTAATTTTCAATGTGTTTGCAAAATGTCATGTGTCTGCCACCCCAGCCTGTACTGGTGGGGGCATCAAAAGCCCCAGTAAGCTCAGAGCTGGGCCAGCAGTGTGTCCTGAGACAGCTGCTGAAAACTACTTCAAGCTTCTACTAATCTACCCCTTGCTGCTGAACTCAAAGACTGCAGTGCCCCTAGCCCTAGTCTCTGCCTTCAACCTGTTCAGGCTCAATTCCAGAATACCTCACCTCTTTTGCACATCCCCCAGCCCTCAGAAATGCTTAAAATTACTTGGCAACATGTATCTGAGCAAATTCCCATTATTTCTCCTCCCACAAAACATGCATTGTTTGGATGGAGAGGCAGGTACCTTCCTCCTGCAAATCTCAACATGGACCTGTTTTGAACATCAGTGTAATGTGCCAAAGTCAGCCTAGGTCCTTTGGATTTTCACAGCAGTAGGCTCTGTGATGAAGAATGCATTACCTGTATTTAACAGGGAAACTTGAAAATGAATATTTATATCTTCAGGGTTATATTTCTAACAAGATCATTTGAGCATTAGGCCAGGCCATAGGGATTTTCATGGAGGTGATCTGTAATGGAAACACCAGAGACTAATGTCTGCAGGTACATGTAGCTCTCCAACAGTATGCTGCATTCTAATTTTTAATTGAATTGCTGTTCCTGTTTTAAATCACCTCTCAAGAGCCAAGTGCAAACTAGAAGACTAGTTTTTACTTATGGAAGACACAAAGAGGAATTATAAAAACTTAATTGAAAACTGAAATTGTTTTACAAAACTTAGCAGGTTTCCATTACACAAAAACAAACCCACATGCCAAGAAGCTAAATAATACTTTCTAGAAACCCTCCAATATTTAATAAAGACCCATAATTGCAGTTCTTGAAAGTACATTGGATAGTTCAGTATTTGGAATGTTCACACACCATGGTTTAGTAACAGTGCAGAATGAGGATATCTGAATTCATTTCCCCAGCACCCGGAGAAGGCACTGCATGGAAAAATGCATGGAAGGGAGGACACCTCCAACTCATGCTACAGAGTGGGAAGCAAGATGCTTCTCAGTCACCATTGGAGCTCTGGTCACATCTGGGGTTTCCTTTAAAGAAAGGGAGATGACAAGCCTAGTTGTGCTGGAAGACATGAGGTATAAAATCAGTGGATCATCTGACGTTGGATGTTTTACTGAGGTTCCTTGTTCTCCTTCATCCTCACTTGCTTCTTACTCTTCATCTTTGCACTCAAATCCCAAATCTGGAAGGTTCCTTATTGAGTCTCACCATGGAAAAAGCCCAACCTGAGTAAGGGATGTCTGCAAGAAGTGGTGTCCCAAGGAGATATAACCCAGCCAGTCAAGCCTCACAAGGAGGCATTCACTGTCACTGGGAAAGGGGAGTCAAAACACTGAGAGATGGACTGATTCAAACCTTTCTACACACATTTCCCGTGATATTCTAAAATTGCCCCACTGTCTTCTCCTAAAGAAGGAAAACCATCAGACAGTGCAAGCTCCAGTGGTCCCAGGGATGCTTCATTCAGTCAGTGGTTTTAAATCCTGAAGCTATATACATATCCTCCTGCAGATATATAGATATATAGATATATAGATTGATATATAGATTTATATATTCCTCTTCTATTCAAAGCAGATTTTTCAGTGCAGGGGACGTGTTTGGTGGGTGACTAAGAGGAGAGAGGATGACTCCAGGAAGGGGCAAGAGAGAAGTTTTGTGAGACAGGAAAAGGGGGCTCAGAGACAAATGTTAGGGCTGTAGGATGCACAGCTATAATGGAGGCCTTGATGGAAGATTTTCTGTGGAATTTGAACCTTTCCTAGTTATATTCAAGGAACAGCAATTTCCTATGGTCAGTATATGAAAATTTGGTTGGTAATGGGTTTGTTATCTTTGAACTGTGAACTTTGACTCAGTGTTTCATTTGCTGCTTCTATCTCCCACTTTTGTATAAGTAAAGCCAAATTGAATTAAGAAATAAAATTATTCCACTCCTGAAAATAATTTTTAAGTATTTCTGTTGTGCATGTTTACTCTAAATCTTAATCATTCCCATGGGAGGGAAATAGTTCAGCCAATAGTAAGACTATATTTTTATTTGCCAGATGATTTATGTTGAGAAAACCTATTTATCCTTGGTCTTCTGACAAATAGAACCTGACTGGTTCACAATAATATCTTTCCACCAAATCATTTGACAAAAATTTCAATTTAAATTAAAAAAATTTAAATTTTCCTAAAGATGATTGGTAGACAGATTATGCTCACGCATTTAATCTAAATTTTCAGAAATCATAAAATAATTATTAATTACAGCATTTTAGTAGCTATATATTTGTTGAATGTTGAAAAGTTACTATCTCTAAATTTCCACATAAAACACCTACATTGGCATCTTATGGCAAGATTATGGAATCCAAAATCACTGAGAGACATTTGGAGACAGAAACATCTTACCTTGCAGAAATGAGTTCTTTCAGCTGCAGAATGCTTGCTACATTTATCAGAAGGTATTGTGCTTGATTCACAAGAGAGAGTGAGATGTTTGTAGCAGGTGACAGACCTAAAAAAAATCAACCCAACATTCTAAAATAATCATAAAAATTAGTAATTTCACCTCATCTTTCCTTTGACCTCTTACTTATTCTAATTACTAGTTTATTCATTTGGTTCCAGACACTATGAAATATTCCAAGAATGCCCTCAAACCTGTAAGTGATAATAATGCAATGATGTTAGAAACTGAGATAGAGTTGAGATTTTACCAAATTTGTAAAACAATTTACAAGAGCAGTATCTATGCATTTTCAATTCTCTTTCAATTTCAGTGTTCTTTCAATTATTTTTATAATGAAATTTATTCTCTGAATAAATTCTTTGATTCTCAGATTTTTCATGATCATTTTTCCAAATGGTCTTTGAGTTTCCAGACAAAATCATGGTCATGATAATAACTCCTCCCATACTGGTGTTTCTGTACATTTTCACCAAATTTAACAAGTAGAGGGGCTGCAAAACGTCAGTTTGGGTATAAACATAATTACTAGATCAATACTGGATAACTCTTTCAGCCTTTATCAGGGTACCTATATCCTCAGTATAAAGTCCACCAGTCTGATATTTGCATGAGGAATCATGAATATTTTTAAGAATGACAACATACCTTTTGTATTTTTCTGATGTGACTTGCTTTTCATGTCTGAACTTTGTCTTATCAAGCGACACGGACGACCAAGAAACGCAGAGAGCCAGCCAGCAATTCTCTCTCCACAGTCATACGTTTTTACCCTATTACAAGAAGAGAGAAAGTTTAAATTTGATTGCCCAAACATTAATTTGCAAAACAGAAGTCAAATTGTGAAGATGTTTATTCTGCTTCTTTCAATACAAAGTACAGTATCCATATTGTCCGATGAATTTCTGATGTGAAGCTCTGCATGACTCTAATTCCCCATTTCCTCAACTTTACTCTGTTCCTCTTGAAGTCAACTTTCACAAGATCTAATTTAGTTCAGTAGAGAAAGTTACTGTGGGATAAAGGATTAAATAATCATAACGCTGAAGACACTGACTCTGAAGTACAGTAAGTGGTTGCCCATATAACAATATTACAATACAGTATTATGAAAAAGTCACACTCTGGTCTGTGCTTTTTACTAAAACAGAGAGGAATGATCCAAGTTCAATTTAAGATTGCTCCACCGTGTGTAATTTTTAACGATCCCATCAGGTACAATGATATTACTTCCCTAATTTAATTCATTTTGGTATAGACATTCCACATTAAAACATGGCTCCACTAATAGAGGCCAAGTATCTCTCTAAAGATGATTTCCATTACTTGTAAAATGTCTAGTGCCTTATGCAAGCTGGCAATAGGATTGCCTTCTTTACCTGGATGTAATCTTTCCTAGAGGGATTTTGAAATCACCTCTCTCCATCCAAGAAGGCCACAGATCAGTCCACAGGAAATTGATCCTATTTGACATTAGATTCCTCAGCCCTGAGTAAATTTAACGTCAATCTTCCACAATCGAGCCATCTAGTTTAAATCAGTTGCCTGGGTTTTGCTCACAGATAATGGAAGGAAGTAAGTAGTTCTCATCTATATCAGACCTCAGAACGGGATGACTCAATGTGGGGATGCTCAACTCTCTATTGACTACAAAAGGAGATTTGACAGATACTTAATGTTAAATGTAAGAGGAATGTGAATTCTTATGCTGATCTAGGGAGGATCCCTGTAGCAAGGAAAGTGAAGTAGCCAGGTTTCTATGCTCACCTTGTTTTCCTACCCAGCCAAAGAAGTTGATCTGCATGGAAACCATCTGCTTTGTGAAACAAGAAAACAGCTACCCACAGCAAAAGGTGCTAAGCCCCAGGACTGAGAGGAAGTGGCTTGGCTTTACGAAATGCTCTGTAGGGTTCAATTGAATTACATAGGTAGGAAGCCAGCACAAGTGAAATCAAGGAGATTTTATAATCCTGCAAGGATCAGGTATCTCTTCAGCGCTTGTTCTGAATTTTGAATTATGTCACAGGTCTGCATCCCTCTCACCACCTTGAGACTGGACAGATGTCAACCACAGCTGCATCTAGTCAGTGATGCCCTAGGACTGAACTGGGGTTCTGGTATGAGTATGAGATGCAGGCACTGTGTCAAGAAGGAGGCCAAAAGGGAGTGTCCACATGAGATTTCACAGTCTGAACTGTGCCCTTGCCCGCCACTGTGTTAGGGAAAAGGCTGCTAATGAGAACACATGAATCTTCCACGGTAACAGTACAGGTGAAACAAATTCCTCCAATATTTTTTCATACCTTCACAGAGGTATAGGGGTGTTTAAAATATCTTCTGAGCCAACAGCCTCTATCAGTCTTTTGGAGATTAATACTGTATAAATCAGGAAAAAAATCTTGCCCTCTTTTTATATACTTATTGTTTTGAGTCACAGTGGCTGAGTTAGAGACTCACACCATTCTTGGTATTTCATCAAATGTCACTGTGTACTTTTTGTATTCCAAGACTCCTGTGTTTTTGAATTGCTTTCCCTTATTGTCAGACCATTTTCTGAGCAAGTACCATCATCTCTTCAAGGTCTTAGTCAAAGTCATTCTGTTGTAGCTCAATTCTACTTGTTTTCTGCTTGTGTTTATTTTTGTGGAGTATAACTTTACATCTGTCAGCATTACATTTCATTTGGCACATGTCATGCAATTTATAAAGGAGAGCCTATTTCTCTCTGATTTCACTTGCTGTTTGCCTTGAGTTTCCCACTCATCTTTCTATTATGTAATTTAGCTTCAGAGTGTTACAACTGGTCCCTCTAGCAGGGTAATTTACAGAACAAGAAACAAGGACAGATGAAGTCTGAATATTGATCCCAAGGGATGTAATACACACAACGGGCTCAGTTCACCTTGTTCTTAACTACACCTTTGTTTTCTACCACTGCTACACTTCCCTTGATCTCTTTGATATTGCAGCCTGTCAAAGAGGAAGGAGGCTATGTCCCTGCCTATTTCAGTAGAACAGCAACCTTGAGCATTTAGGATCTTCCACAACATCAATAACCCTTTCAACATTAGCTTCTACATTCATCTGTCCACTGTTAGATATTGTAACAGAAAGCCATGTCCCTGTGATGGGAGCAGCACCTGCTGATGGACAGCCCCTGCTGGGATGAAGGCTAACGCTGATGAATTGCTTCAGAGGGGAAATTTGGGCTCATTAAACTTTCGTGGCTTCTGCGAATTTAAACTTCCTCACATGACTGCTTGCAGATTCTACATCATGTACTTTTCTCAGGTATCTCAGTCTAAATTCAGAGTAAGCCAACAGAACTGGATGAAATAACAGCATCAGAGCACAGAATTAATAAATAGAAAATGCCTTCACTAGGGGTTTTTTTCAAATAAAAGCTTTTTAACAAAGACTTTTGGTTCCACTGCTCACCTTAGGCACTTTACAGAAAAGACCCCAGACCACAAATCGTCTTCTGTCCTACTGCAAAGCACTGTTTTCCTCATTATTTTCGGCCCTGGAGGCTCCTCTGCTGAAACACTGGAAACTGGCATCAATTGCTATTGGATCTCTGGGCAGTTTCAGAGCCTCATCAATGTTGTTCACTCTTCCTGCCTTACTTCCTGTCTTGTTTATTTGCTAGTCACAGTCCACTCTGTGCAATTTGCCTTCACATCCCCTTTCTTATTCATTCTGTCCTTTCCTTCCTTCTCAGAACTCTAAGAAGTTTTCCATGAAAACTTCACAGTTTTATACAACAAAAATGACACAATCAGTTACATGAAAGAGAAGCTACAATAAATAGTATGGCAACAAATTTTATGCACACAGAGAGAAAGATAACCCAGGCTATTTTACAGCCTGTAATAGATGGGCTTACCATGGGGAGGCTAGGCATGAGTCAACACTAAGGGAAGTGGGACAGATGGTTAAAACAAATGACTCTTGGGTGAATTCCACTACCTGAGGAAAATACACTTCTGAGGAAAAGATCCTCTTTATCATCTAAATAGCTAGTAGAAAAGAAGGAGAAGATAATTTGCTTCATGGCTCCATGGGGAAATTGCCAGGTCTTCTGCTGGTTTGTTTATGTGTTACTCAGAGAAGCAAATGTAGAGGCTTACAAAGAATTAGTATACATTGGTTAAAGGAAGACATAAATCTTTAAGTGGCTCTTTTAGTTGGTCTTACCAAGAGACTCATTGAAAAGGAACATAGTAGATAATGCAAGTGTACTTTAGGAAGGCACTTGACACACTGCCACTCAGCAAACTCAATGAGACTGGGGGAAGCTCTTAGAAAATATGATGGATAAACACTTAAGTTTACGGATAGGAAATAAATTTATTCATAATGTTATATTCTCTGAAGAGGTATGTCTCTTGATTAGAATTAATGTTATTTAATTTACACACCTGCAGTCATCCCGAGATTATTAAGGGGACACTGAACAACATGGGTGGTCAAAACAAAATCAAAAAGGGTTGTAAATATGGAAAGCTATTTATAACTTTAGAAGGTTATAGCAATTTTAAATCCATGCAGTATGAGATGGGCAATGTTGCTAGCGTCATTACTATTAGGTGAGGGAACTAAATTCAAGTCCTGCTGAGACCCCCAGTTGGCATTTGGAAGTAACTGGGGATACCACCTCCTTTTCTCATGCTTGGAGCAAGAAAAAAAGATCTCACTCATTCAAGTGAATGCTAAGTTATTTTATTGTATTGTCCTTCCTCTCCTCTTTATTTTTTAATTTTTTTTTACTCTTTTCTATCAGACATGTGGGGCATGCCACCTTACTTATTTAAATAGAACCACTCTCCTGGTCCACTAAGTCATTCATTGCTTCCCACCATTTTTTCAAGGACTTCTGTCTCTGTGCACATCTGTTTACATCCTGAGTGTCACTGAAGTGATTTTCAGCTTCAGTAGCTCTCTGCTCTCACTTACCTGTGGGAACAGACTTTACTCTCACAGATCACAGCCTCTTTTCCAGTATTGTCTTCTAGTGACACAGATATTGGGTCCATGCCTAGATGGGCAGAGAGAAAGCCATATTTAAATAAAAAAAAAATTATGAAGAATCATAGGGTCATGAAAAAAGTTCTTATTTTTCCTCTTGTTCACAAGCACAGCAGCCTCACAAACAGCAAATCAAAAAAATCCTTTTCCTTTTTGCTAGAATTATATTCTCTGCCTGCAGGTGGCTCCAAATGATAAAACAAAGCACAAAGGCTGCAGATGACCTTGGTACTCAAATCATATTAAGAAATATACAATTTCAGCTTAGAGTAACTTCATTCTCTGTTTATCTCAGGCAATGAAACTGGCACAGAATTATTGCCTCAGCCACGGTTTCTGTTGAAAGGATGGTCCCTCTAGCAAGTCAGCAGATGAAGCTAAATACTGTCATGTTGGGGTTTTTTGGAGTAGAGGGATTGAGTGATCTGAAAGATGAAAGATAGAGGAAGGGGGAAGAAAAAAAGAAGTACAGTCTGTTCAAAAAAAGAAATATACTGTGAGATAAAACTACAATAATTTGAAGGCAAAACGTATGGAAACTGAGAATAAGAGAATTATCTCCATCTATTCATCTCCAAGTTTAAACCAGCTGAGGATTCCCTGGTAATGATCTATCTTAACAACTTCTCCCACATTTTTCTCATCTCGAACAGAATGAGCCAAAGAGATGGAAAGGGTACTGTAGTTTACTAGAACCAAAAAGAAAAGCTGTACTACTTTTCTTTCTTTTAGTTGAAAACAATAGTCTTAAAAAAAGAACCAAGTGTTTTACTGTGTGGATGCAATGAATCCAGCTTTTCCATTAAACTGCAATATATACTAACCAAGACTCTGACCCCTCATTTCCCAGAATTATAACCACACATTTTGATATTATATAATATTGTAAAACAAATAAGAAACAAGCTCTACCAGCTCTGTGATATGGTGAAATCAAGTTGGTTTATTTTCTTCTTAAGAGTAATGAAATGTAGCTCAGATTTATTATAACATGACTATCAACTCTGTTTCATGTATGTTTTACAAAAGAGAAAGTGGTCTACTTCTTCTTTGGTTAATTATGTTACTATACTTCATAAGTGAAGACAGAGTGGGAAAAGTTAGGTTCACTTATGAAAATAATACATGTAATAAATGCTTTGAATTACCCTGTAACAACCTGAAAAAGAAGCCAATATTATCATCTTATCAACTAGACTAATGCTGTTGGACTTTGAAACAATTAAACATTAGCATCATATCTTCTGGAAAAGAAGAGTTTGAAGTATTTCATCCTGCATGCACTCTTAACTCTTCTATATCTCAAATACTTTCTAAGAAAGGCATACTCACACAATTTCTTAAGTAGAATTTCAGGGCTTTAAAAAGCCCTGCTTTTATACACCAGCAAGTGTATCACATTTTTATTGAACAGTACACATTTTACAGTGATGTTTAGGTCAGTTAAATGTTGTTAATTACAATTTTATTCTATCTTTAAGGCAAAAAAATAAAGTAGAATATTGCCAGTTACTAAAATGTAAAAGCTGTCATTCTCCATGGTCATTTGCTTGATAATAAAATTCACAGATGTGCTCACAGTATTAATATAAAAAAAATCTCATTGTTATAGCTCCTATTTTCAGTCAATGAGGAAAATTAGAGATCTGTTACTTCAATAGACTGAAATATAAACTATTCATGTATATTCTTTCATCAGTGTATGCACTTAATTCCCATTATTTTTATTGGCAGTAACACACGACTATTTGAAGGCACAATAAACTCCATAAAGTGCAATTAGCTGCTTAGTTTTGCTAGCATCTTTCTACTCCAATATTTTAAAGTGTCTCCTCAACACTCAGAACTTCTCCCACTGTGTAGTGGCAAACTAATGCCCAACTTGCCAGAGTAATGCTGATTGTTAGCTAAAATAGAAAGAGAGAAATTAGTCTTTTCCAGAAGTGTATTCTCAGCTAAATTCTGTTTGGCTACAGATTTGTGTAGGTCAGGAAAAAGTGCAATGTTATCTGCGTTCCCACATATTTCATGGAGGAGGACAAGGATATTTCCCCTGATTCTCACTCAAGTAATAGGATTTCTGGAAATAAAGGCACTTGCTCCTGACCACCTTTAAGTTACTGGGAGCCAAAGCACTAAACATCAGTCAAGACACAAGAAGCTGTTTTTCTCCATGGGAGCTGATTTAGAGTTGGGTACACTGATTTTCTCAAAGTGGGTTCTGCGATAGCAAGGCTTTGCTACACTCGGAACATTAAATAACATAGGAAATGCCTGTTAACAATCACATAGCCCAAGAAAATAATTCTGACAAAATTAATAGATACAGTTTCTCAAAATTAAAATCTCTCTCCCTCTGCTGAATAAAAGCACAGCCAGTGAAAGAGTAGGCACAAGCCCTTCCTCTCCCTCTGCTCTCACTTAACCCCCTCGACATGGATCTGGGAAATACGTGGAGTTCCCCAGATGCCATGCAAGCCAACTAACTTCGCAGGCATGCCAGGGAAAGATCCTAAGCCTTCAGGCAGCTTTGGGCTTGTGTAGAGCCCCACTCTGCCATCCTTGCGACCCACAGCGGCGGCAGGACTGCACAGGTGGGCCGGTCAGACAGCAGGTCCTGCCCATTCACAGCTGGGGCTTACATGGGCTGCGGAGACACCCAACATGCAGGGGTTAAAGAACAACCCTGAAAGGGTGTCCCAGCACATAGAGGGTTCAGCAAAAGGTGTTAAAGTAGCTACTGTCACACTAAATCATGCTGACAAATTTTTCTTGGACAGAGAAGACAGAGAATGTTAAGCCACATTGAAATAAAATAGCCATAAACAAATTTTCCACTAATGAACAGTTCTAGAGGGAGAGGAAAGCATGTGCCTGGAGGGGAAGAGAGAACAGACTCATAATGTTTTAAAAGTGGCACAGATAAAGTCTTCACTCTAATCTAATAGTGTAACAGCAAAATGCCCTTAAAAAATGCTGTGTACTTCAGCTACATGGGCTTCGCCCCGCTCGGCTTTGGGCACTTACCAGAGGCACCTATTCCAGCAGCACGGCTGCCTCAGGCTCTCTCTTTTGGAGAGAGGCGCCTCCAGCCAGCGAAGCGCTCAGGGCGGAGAGGTGCCCCACAGCCTGCTCTCCTAGAGGAGCAGGGAGCGGCGGCACCGGCAGAGAAAACACGGTGGTTGCAGCTCCCGGGGAGCAGCACCGGCAGAGAAAACACGGTGGTTGCAGCTCCCGGGGAGCAGCACCGGCAGAGAAAACACGGTGGTTGCAGCTCCCGGGGAGCAGCACCGGCAGAGAAAACACGGTGGTTGCAGCTCCCGGGGAGCAGCACCGGCAGAGAAAACACGGTGGTTGCAGCTCCCGGGGAGCAGCACCGGCAGAGAAAACACGGTGGTTGCAGCTCCCGGGGAGCAGCACCGGCAGAGAAAACACGGTGGTTGCAGCTCCCGGGGAGCAGCACCGGCAGAGAAAACACGGTGGTTGCAGCTCCCGGGGAGCAGCACCGGCAGAGAAAACACGGTGGTTGCAGCTCCCGGGGAGCAGCACCGGCAGAGAAAACACGGTGGTTGCAGCTCCCGGGGAGCAGCACCGGCAGAGAAAACACGGTGGTTGCAGCTCCCGGGGAGCAGCACCGGCAGAGAAAACACGGTGGTTGCAGCTCCCGGGGAGCAGCACCGGCAGAGAAAACACGGTGGTTGCAGCTCCCGGGGAGCAGCACCGGCAGAGAAAACACGGTGGTTGCAGCTCCCGGGGAGCAGCACCGGCAGAGAAAACACGGTGGTTGCAGCTCCCGGGGAGCAGCACCGGCAGAGAAAACACGGTGGTTGCAGCTCCCGGGGAGCAGCACCGGCAGAGAAAACACGGTGGTTACAGCTCCCGGGGAGCAGCATCGCGAGGCGCGGCCCCACGGCCCGGGCAGCGCTCGGCCGGGAGCCGCCGGGCTCGCACAGGCACCGAGCCAGGGGAGACATGGAAAGAACGGAGAAACTCGGCACGGGGACTGTGAGGGCAAGGGGAGGAGAGATGGAGGAAACAAAACTCATCTTGGAAAGATGCATGCTGCTGTGGCCGAGGAAAGGCGGTTTGGGTGGGTGGCATTCCATGTGAGAAATAACTCGTGAAGGAGCACAGCAGGAGGAGACCTGGAGGAGGCTGTCAGTCAGCAGGCCAAGAGCTACGGATCTGAAATAACACCAGCCACCGACACAGGCCAGTGACGGTTCTGAGCTGCAGAACAGCCTGCCTGGCTCAGCCAAGTTCCACTGTTCCCCACCACATGGATCACTGCTCCAGCTTCACGTGAGGCATTCAGCTTCAGGGCCTACATTTGTGTTAAAAATGAAGTCTAGTCACCTGCTAAATTTAAAGGTTTTAAATAAGGAAGAACAATAAGGGACAAAAGATAGAGCAAAAGGATTATAGCATCCAGGTGATGCTGGGTACCCTTGGCACAGAACCAAGAGCACAACTGCCTTAGTGAGACACTCTCTTTATATACATTTCTATTGCATCAGTCTGTTACATAGTCATAGGCAAATATGTATATTAATACTTTTTCCCAGAAAACATATGGCCTTTAAGATATGTGAGGAATTCTTCTGTATGTTGATTCTTAGAAGATTTGTAGGTAGAGATGTTCTGGTAACAGGAGTCTGTTACATCGTGCTTATCTGAGATTGTCACTTTTGTGTTAATTTGAGATTGTCCTGGGGCTGGAGTTATCACTTCTGTGTTTCCTGGGGCTGGAGTTATTACTTCTGTGTTTGTCGGAGGTTGTCCTTGGGGCTGGAGTTATTACTTCCTAAGGCTGAAGTCATCACATCGGTGCTTATCTAGTTAAGCTTATAGTTTGTTAGTAGCATTTCAACATATCTTTGGTTAGCTATTTTTCAACTATTTCTAGGGTAAAACAAAAGAAAAAGCATTTAATAATGGTTACATTTCTACAACGTAAGGGTTAATATTATACACATAACATTCATTATTTGCGAAAAGCCAACACAATAATATGTATTTATAACAATTTGCAACCAACCATGGACAGGCTGGTGAGAGTGGCGACAAAAGCAGCAGGGATTCACATGGGATTTTCAAGGAAACAGTCAACTTATGAACTTAAATTTGTCTGTCATGAAATGATTTAAGTGGGACATATAACACTGACCCATGTTTGTGAAGGGATAAAAGAAAAAAATAAAAATTGACACCAACAAACAAATCATGCATTTAGACTGCAGGTGAGAGGAAAGAAAAAAATGCATGTTGGAACAACTTCCTACAGATTTATCTGCTCAGCCTTACCCTTTGGTTTGTATGTGCTCCCATCACTGTGACATCTTAGGAGCAGTAAGCTCTGGAATGCACTCCCCAAGGAAAAGAGCCATTAACTCACTGTCAAGAATTTAAAAAAATGCCACAGGTTGCAAGAACACCATGAGAGTAAAAAACAGCAGGACTACTATAAAAGAGGTCATAGACCACATCACAGGCTAGGATTTTGGTATCTAGAGTCATTATAGAAAGAATAAAATGACTCAATTCTTACACACTGGCTGTACCAAAGCAGGCTGTAAATAAATGGCAATGACATCCCTGTTAGAGCACACTGATCAATTACTTTTGGGCAGAAAAATGATCAATAGACTTGGACAATCACTTCTGTGTGGAAACGGTTCTCACTGTCATCAAAAGGTAAGCAAATGACTGTGAAAACTCCAAAAATGACACAAAATGTAGAATTTAAAGGCAAATTTCACCCTGGCACTAACTGTGGCAAGAGATTGTAAATCTCAGTGTGAAGTGGGTACCTTGACTGTCATTTTTGCCTGAGAAAACCTCTTCCTGACTCCCTCAAGTATGTCAGTACAGGTGTTATTGACAGGTGAGCATACTAATGTGTATGCACTTGCCTGAACGAGTGCTAGCAAGTAAAAAAAAGATCAGACTCAGAATGGTCAGAAAGGAAGAGAGATGGTAAGGAAATAAATTTCTAGAAATAATTAGTTCTGGAGCACTTGATAACTTAGAAGTCGTGGGAGAAGGCTGTCTGTGCAACTGTACTACAAAACTTTGAGGTGCAAGGTGCTCCACATTAAATTGAAATGAATTAATGATAGATTTTCAAAGAAATAGTATGGAGGAGAGAGGGGAAGGCAGCAGTGTGTGTGCCAGTGAGCAAGTCTGGAATCCCTAGGAAGAGAGTAGATTGTGTTTGGGATTGGAAACACAGAAAGTAGCACATGACTAATGGAAGTATCCAAATGTACATTTGAGAAACCTATTTCAGACAAAAAGAATCAATGACTCAAATTTAATTCTATGGAGAGTGCTCAGGCAATTGGTGAGTACATACAGTCCAGTACAACTCTACTGTACACACAGAAAGGAGATTGTAGTTCTGTAGATCCACTCATGGATTTCTAATAAGGGGTGAAAAATCTGAAGACAGGTTCCCTTGTTTTGCTCTAGCTGCTGAAAATGTGGGCACATATATTATTAATGGTTAAGACACACAGGCTGAGTAAATGCTGGGCCCCGGGGAAATTATGAACATTCAGACACATGCAAACTCAGCATTAGTAATGACTTTTGTGGAATACAAACCTGTTCCAGTGCTCAGTGCCAATGGCACTGTTATGAAAATAAATAATTTTCACCCCTGAGTAGCAAAGGGCTTTCTGTAACATTTTACATAATTTCTTTTTTCTTTTTTTCCCCTCAGCAGAGAATAAAAAGGATTTTGATAATTCCCAGGAAGCTCAAACCTCATGAAATATTTGCCTGCTAGTGCAAGTATTTAACTGAGTTAGATAATGTCTGGTCCTTATTTTAATTCATACTAGTTTCCAGTGAAGACTCTACCCCTCTAATCCCACAGATGGAAGGAGGAAGAGAGATAAAGAATGGGAAGGTTTTTGGCCAGGGTGTTTAATGTTAGACTTCTATTCCATCACCTTTGCAACAATAACAATGCCTTTAGGCTATGGGACTTCATGCTATGGAGAGACACTAGTCAGTAAATTTCCACATCTGTCTGTTCCTTTCTCCATCCTGGAGCATCCACTTTATGATTGCACTAGGGAGCCCCTATCTACTCTCTGCCTACCCCAACAATAAGTTAGGAACCCCCCCAGAGCTGCATATAACAGGTGGGGCTTTCATTGCCCACAGATGGCACAGAACCTGTCCCTGAAGTCCCAAGTAAGTCACAAGTAAGCAGGCACAGCATTCAGTAGTTTGGTGGGTGCATGCAGGTGTCCCTGCCTAGAAGTCTGACACCAATAAAGAAGAGAAGGAAAGACACTGTTTACTCACCTTCTGCCTGAATGACCATAATTTTTTGCTTCAGATCAATTGAGGGATTCACAAGACACAACCTTGGCTCCTGCTTCTGAGTCATGCAGACTCCGTTCTGGTTTACAACCATCCAGTTTCGGTCATACAGCAAACCCTGGTTTCCTACAGGCCATTCTGTAACCTGGGAAGGCATTAGGAGGGGGTACAAGGGTTTAAAAAGTGTTAGCTGCATTGACAAATTCATGCTGAAAAGAAAAGAGAGGGGAAAGAATCCATTAATGAAACTCATTCAAATCAGGAAAACTTGCGCAAGCCAATGTCAGCTTTTTATAAGAGAAACCTTGACTGCAAATCAAAGATAAAGATAGCACTGCACAAAGCTGACAAAACAAAATCAAATTACTCTAATTTATTACATATTATCATACCATTTAGCAGAGCTATAAGAATAAACAATCTCTGAAACACTCTGAAAACTGTCTTTAATTTTATACTGATCCATTTTTAGGATCTTTTCTGCCAACAATTTTCATTTAACTTACAAAGTACAGAAATTTTACAGGAGTTTTATGAACTAAGGCAAAACCAAAGAAACAGAAAGCAGGAAAACTGTGAAATTCAAAATTCTGTTTTTCATAAAATGGGACCACTTTATTATTTAATCCATTTGAGAAAATCTCTGCCACTGAAGCTTCTGTTTTAGCTGGGAGAATAATACTTTCTTTAGATCCCCTTACAAAAAACCGCATTGTCTTCTTTGCTATCTGGTCTTCCATTACTTCTATAACACTCTTTACATTCAATAGCCCATACAAGCATATTGTCCTTGCTTTCACGTACATTTTTCTGGTGAAAAGAACATCTGTTTCTGATGCTACACAGATGGTAATCTTGAAATCCAAAAAGAGAGCAATTTTACTAATGCCTTTGGGTGACATTAATATCTGCTTTCTTCTCCAGAATGTTAAAATATTAATACCATTCTTGTAATATAAAGCTGGCCATTTAAACATATTCTTCAGCTCACGTATGCTTTCTAGTCACAGTTGAATATGGAGAAAAGTTTACAGCTGAACTTGGTTGAATTCTTATAGAAAAGCTGAGTACATCTCACATGAATTAGCTGTCAAAAGACTTGAGTAAAAGATACGTCAAGCACAGCCTGATGCTCTGAAGAAAAGCATGTCTGGAAGTACGGGTTAGATTAATTAAAAATCACATTTTTGTTTATCATGTGATCAACCCAAAACTTGACAGAACCCAAAATATCTCATTCTTATAAACTTTTCCTGTTTATATAAAAGCCTGCAGCACCAGTTTGACACTGACAGCCTGACTATAGAAGGCTGAGGGCAGGCATGCCAGAACTGAAAACTTAAAGCATCAAAACTGAACTCAAAATAATTTTGCCACAGTGCTATCTACTATACTGAATACAGAAAATGGAAAAAAAAAAAAGAGAGAAGAAATGTGTTTATCAACCTACTTGATTTATAAAATTATTTGGCAATTTTTTAGTGCAAGTATGGATGCAAAATTCAGTGATAAATAGAAATTTTAGGTCTGACAGTGTCATCTGAAATCACATTATCCAAGTACCTCAAACTGTCAGCACCTCAGTTCTGTGAACCTTTGCCCTGACTTTTTTAGGAGAGGAATCATAGCCCTAAGACTGCAATATCAGCTGAAGAACACACTTTTGTTCTTAGTGGAAATTATTCTTTGGAGAGACCAGCATTTTTGGTTATCCTGTATAATTAGACTACAAAATGCATTTGAACAGCTGGTGATCATCTGAGAGCTGCAAGAATTTCCTGCTAACAAATCTCCCTTCCAAAAAAGAAGATCATTAATTGGTAATACATCCTCCCATGAATCCAACAGATCTTAACAGGATTTGCAAGATACAGAGAGCAGAATAAACTAAAAAAGCAAAAAAATAGAAAAAGAGCACAAAGGTTCTTAGTTGTCTAGTGTAACATTCAGTTGTTTTGGTTCCACTCGAGGACAGCAATCTTATTGAGGAAGTAGCTTAAGTGTTTGCTTACCCCTTCATGGAAGGCAAGAGGTTTTACAAGCAAAACAAAACCTCTCTTCAATCAGAGCTTGAGGTAGTTCTTACATGAGGTAGTTCTTACATGCTGACAGGCATTAAAGGGTAAGCCCAGCTAACCAGGTAGCAGATATTTGGATATAATCAACACCTTCCACTCAAAATACCTCTGCCAGTGCAAAATAATGGTGACTAACTCCATGCTTCACTCACATCACAAATGTGATGCAGCACATGACTACAGGTCCTCAGCCCATTTCCCCCCCTTCCTCTGAGTATTTGCCATTGTAGTGAGAGTCACACACACAAGCCCTGCAGTGAGTCCCTGTCCTCTCATGGATGTCCTCTGTGCACTGTCAAGTGCCCAACTCCGTCTCCACTTTTCAGCTCACTGTATTGCACATGTTGCTAGGACCCTAATAAAGATAAAGAAAGTTGCAACAACAAAATAACTGTGTGCCCTGCCTTGGATGGAGAGTCACAGACGGCTCTGAACAGCCAGAGCTGGTTTGTTGCTAATACTGACACTGGAGATGAGCATGGAAGATTCAGCATTTTAGCTGGCCTGTGGCCTGTGCAGAGCATACCCTGCCCTCATTTCAAAGAGGCTGAAGGGATTGTTAAATGAAGTGAAATAGAGCAGGTTAGCATACGTGGCAGTGAGCAGTACTGCATTGTATAGCTTGTAACGTGATTCCCTGAAGTTGCCTGGCCATCTCGGACTCCTGAGATAAATTAAAAATGGAAGGACAGAAGGAAAGCAGGGAGAGCATGGTTTTACTGGTAGGTACCAGCATACATGTTAATTCCAAGCATGGCAGGTGATGATGCATCTGAGGATCCTTCAATATAAAGTCTTCTCTACCTGTCACAAGGATCATTGCATAATACAGCAAGTACTTGGGATTGTCCAATCTGCTTTAGTTCATCTTTTCTTATCACAAAATAAAAATATCCACCACAAAAGCATGTGGGGTTGTTTGGTTTCTTTTCCTTATTTCAGAATTTTCTGTAAAACATTTTGGGTTGCGTTTCTCCCATAGTTCACAGTAATGTCATCATGAAGACTAACAGAGTTTTAGAAGACGTTAAAGGAATCACTGAAAGGCTTTAAATTATCTAAGTTTAAAAATATTATTGGTCCTACATATACTTTATCCACTAATCACTAGGAATTTGCATTGTATTTTAAATTAAAAGCTAGTTTTTCTTCTCTGTTGAGATGCAGTTTTTTATACTCTGAAATCTACTGCAAGAATAATAAAGTTATTAATTAGGTATTAGTTTAAATTCCTAACCTCTTTCACTGGGCACATTGCATTATATAATTACACAAAAGTCATTGACATGAGAGATGTTCCTGTTTAAAAATGCATGTTTAAAACACATTTTTATGTTGGAAAAAAGAAAGTGGTCTGAGATAGAGATTACTTCTCTGCTTTTTTCCATTAAATAAAATAATTGTAGGGAAGAGAAAACACATTTGAGAAGTTGAGTTAGAATATTCTGCCCTCTGCTTCCTGCACCATGTGTACAAAATCCATGGGACAAGAGTGGATAGGGGTTGTCCTGTGGCCAGGAACAATCTATAAAATGCAATAAACCACCCGACCTGCAGTGAGCTGACAATCTTCATGCCAAGTTTCATCCTCCCAGCTGCCAAAGCACTCTGTACTCTCATTTTCTCTGGAGGTCAAGAACCTCTCATACTAAACCACTTAGAATAGAACAGAGAAATCAGAGTTTAGGAGAGGAGGAGATTATGTGACTCTAAAGAGGAGATCAAACAGCTGTGAGTTTGCAGTCACATCCTCCTCAAGTTTGTCGTCCTGCCCCTAATCATCTACCCTGCAACCAGCAAGTCAGTGGGCTGATTTCACTGGCAGATGGGCTGGGTCCTGCACACACAGTTAGCTGGAATTTTCCACTGTATATATTATTTTAGGAAAACTCAAGTGACCATGTAGTTACAATAAAACCTAGTTAGTACACATGCTAAAGATCTGACTTCCTATACCAGCTGGAGGCCTGCACTTGAACCTACAAATCTATGGGCTTCTGATCTCAAGTATCAAAGTATCACAAGGTGAATGAATTTACTACAGCTCAGTATTTGAAACACTTTCCCCTTTTCACATTAGCTAGCTCAGAGATGCCCTATAACTGATAAACATGGAGATCAAATTTTTAATTGGAAAAATACTGTTCTAAAATTCCAGGAACTACAAAGCATTTAAAGCTATTTTAGATTTAAAACAAGACACTGAATTTCAATTCTTGGATTCCAATCAAAGACTAAAGAAACTACGAGCTGCATGATTACTACTTCAGAAGTTTATGAGTTTCTTGAAGTAAGGAGATAATATAATGCTAAGTGTGAAGTCTGCATGAAAAAGACCACTAAACAAATGGCAAAAGAATAATTTTGCATATCTTTTCAAGATAGACTAGAGATTCTGGTATAATCAATATTTTAGAAGGCAAAATGATTTTCAGGATTTGATTCCATTTAATTGTGGTAAGGTTTCTTCTCTAGCATGTCTTGCTTCAAACTCCAGTGCATGTGGCATGCATTGTTTTCCTGTTTCAAGGTGATACAGGCTGAAGTTGCAGTAATGACATTCAAAGACACACGTGTATATACAGATACATATTGGAGTTAGTGCCCTCTGCAGTTTGCAATGGTGTGGGTCCTGGCAGCCTTGGCTTCCTTTTCTACTCTTACCCATTGGGAAGAGACTAAGCCACCCGGGGATTTAGAATGGGATTAACTGAGTTTTAAAGTTCATTTTACAAATGGTGGTCTGTACATTGGCATTTTTACCTCTTCTATAGGCAGACAGTGAGATTGGCAGATCTTTCACAGGCTGGTTATAAAAGTATGACAGGTCTAGAAGTGCCAGACAGACTTTTGGGAAGAAAAAACATGCAGAAAATCTGGTGAACAGGAAGAAGATTACAAAAGCAAACATATTTTTTGCAGGAATTTACTTCAATATAAAAAACCCATGAAAATCAAAATACTCTTTTGACTTCAACTCCTGGCCTGGTCTCTCAATGCAGTGAAAGCCCTTTCCCAGTGGATTTCTTAGGTTAACTTCTACTGTTCTTTAATATGCACTCATGTATCTCCTATAAACCACATAGAAACCATGTGGAAATGCACAAAAAATATTTTTTAAGAAGAGGAGAAGAAGAGCTAAATGCTCTTTATAGTGAAATTCCAGTCCCTTCCAATACCATACACTAAATCCAGTATTTATTTAACTTTCTGTTACTCTTTGGCAATACAGGCTCTGACAGTGTTTTGATTACAGGGTTCAAATGGGGCTGAGGCTTTGACATAAAAAAAAAAAATCAAAACAGACTTCAAAAATTACTCTAGACATGCAAAATTAAACCTCATAATGTAGTTGCAGCTTTTATATCTATTTTTAAATTATTCAGATCAGCTAGTGTTAGCTGCATAATCCAAGTTGCCTTGGATGCCTCTTACAGTCAATGAAAAGAAACAGAACTATTCAGGAACAATTTATTTCTTCTACTGCAGATGCCTATTTAATGATAAAATGAATAAGCAGGTATCCATCTGTCTCTGCTTGCAGAGCAGTGTCAAACTGTAGAGGTGGAAGCTGAGGTAAGGTGAGCCCTGTTTTCACTCTGGGCGCATTAACACATGCCTGGCACAAGCACTTTGCATGAGGCATGGGGATTTCCCCCCTCCATATAGAATTGCAGTCCTGTCAGCCAGGAAGTACCAGGTTTGTGTGAATTTATCACCTAGAGCTGTTTCCCCTCATAGAGCTTGAAGAGGAGAAACCCGGCTCAGCTTGTGGGGAAACATAAGCTGTCTTTCATGCTGAGGTATGTCTTACCTGCTCCTGGGCACAATCACTTCAAAGCCTTCCTAGTGCTGAATGTTGTGGCATGTATCTCACAACACCAGCATGCATGTCAAAAATAAAATTTAACCCCAAAGGCATCTGAATACTGCCAGCATATTTCAGCAGCTTCTATACTGGGCTTCTGTAATACAGCTATAAAAACTGCAACACTTAAACAAAGGTTAAAAAATTTTCACATGAAATGGGCAATTAATTTGATTTTCTAAACAGTTTTATCTAGTGGAAGGTTAATAAGGGGTGGAAATTGTTTGTTCGGGTCTCATTTAATGTTCAGAATTGTGCCTCTGAATTAAGACATCATGAGCCAACCCAAATTTAAAAATACAGATGTTTTGTTGATCATTTAATAGTGTTTAATTGCCCAACCTCTCTGCATTGAGAAAGAAAAAAAACAAAACATGATCAAATCAGCTGAGAAGCCCTATTTGAAATGCAGGGGATTCATCACTGGATTTGACCCCAATTTTCTCTCAGATGTGAGACACTGACGTACACCAGTAAGTTTTCATAGGGAAAGTTATACCATTATTGACATTCATTTAATCACTTCCCAGTATGGTACTAAGCAGACTGACATTCTAGGTCATGTGTGGGCCACACACCTATTTCATCATGCATTATTAAAAAAAAAAAAGTCACAGCTAAGGTGATGATATTATTAACTTGGTAAAAAAGCAATTAAAATCTTCAAAGAGTGAACTTTCAAATAGTGCAGCAACACTTAAATGTCATATTTCTGTTGCAAATGTATTTTTAATGATAACATTTCTTTGTAATGTAAATCAGCCGCCTCTCAATTATAACATGTTAATCAAGTTATTTCTCAATTGCTGCCTACCCATCAATGCCTACGAGTCCATCAGATGTCATTCTGCAAAAGCATACTAATTACTTGATTATATTTTAGTCAAGTTTTGCAAATCCAACTATTTTCTTCAAGACAGCATATTATGTGCAGATTTGCCTGTTGTGGGGAAGGGGAGAGCAGAAGACACATTTATCCCCCTGACCCGTAGCTTCAGCCTAATTGAAAATCCTTCAAAGTAGCCTAACATGTGGGACTTGATCCCAGAAACTGGAAAAAAGGAAGCATGGGTACCACACTGCTTCCTAGCATCTCATGCACACGTGTCTGAGGAAAAACACAAGGCTGAGCTGAACAAATACTTCGGAATGGTTTGAAGCACATACCTCAAATGCAGAGCAGGATTTGATTGGGTAGAGGAAAATTTTGGCGACAGTGATGGGCTTGCCACCTTTCCTACACGTTGGCACGGCAGTCTCAGAAACAGCTGCCCTGATGCTTTCTGCCTCAGGCTCCGGCGGCCGCCAGCTGCCAGTTGTCTCCGTCTCAGATGGAATATTCCTGAGCTCTCGGTCCGAGATTTGCAGTTTTGGAGACAATTTATCTGCCTTGTTAAAAGAAAGGTGCTCATCTGGAACAGACTCTGTCGTTGGCTTTGTAACAGACTGGAAAGGAATCTCAGCGTCCGATTTGGAGAGCCTGGTGGCTATGATGAAATTCAAAAAAGTCTGTGCATCTTCAAAAGAAGACATGTAGCCAAAGGATATTCTCACAGAACCAGTGGGACGTCCATCAACTAGGTCTATATTATCTCCACAGACATGGCCAGCCTAGTTTGAAGTAAGAAGAAAACCAGAGAGCTGTTATGACACTTTGCTTTATTTCTCTCTAACTTTACCTAGTTATTAATGAGTCTCTTAATTCTAACCTGAAAATCTGTTGCAAAAAATACAAGGTTAACCCATGAATACAAAGAGAAAATGTAGAAAAAAACCCTTCATCTTATGATTTAGTCAGACTCCTAAGAAGATAATTTTGAGCTGCTTGTCCTATTCTACTGTAGGGGAAGAGATACTTCTCAAAAACATGTCAAGAATACCAAAAAGGTTGTACGTCCCATGATTGTTTGCTAGGACAATCTCCAAGGATATCCCAGTCTCACCTGCATAGTTCACTGGGATTTAAACTGTGACATTATGTTCAGATAAGTGAAAAAACCATGAGACAGATGATTTTTCAGGGGCAGTTTTCTTGATATTCACCGTCAGAAGAGTTCCATTTTATACCATCAGTGGCTTATTCATGGCTTGTGTTAAATAGTCCAAACAGCAGAGAACTAACTCAATGGGATGTCAGTAAAGCAAAGATTGGATCTAGAGCTCAGACATCCAAAGTGACATTGGAATATTCATCATATCTGTCTTGCTGATCCAGTCAGCACATTGCTTTTAGGATGGAGGGAACTAGTCTTTCTTCTAACACTTCTTCCTTTGAAGAGCACAAGTTTCCACTTGAAAAACTTTTGTTGAAAAATTCCTTGAATGCCCTGTAGTGACCTCCATCTAGATACACATCTTATACGTCTCTCATACAAGACTCTATGGAAAACTCTCCCTCAAGAGCAAAAGTTTCTCATTCTTTAAGTGAGTCAATGAGTGCTGCCACTCACCACCAGTGAAGCAAGCTAGAGCCCCCTTTGTTCATCCATTTAACAGCTCACCAACGGACACAAGATTTAGTCCAAACTTAGCATCCTATTCCCTAAATGCAGCAGCTGTTGGGTTTTTTCCCTCAAAATTTAATTTATTTACACATTTCTGTTACATTAAAAATGGAAGTGTGAATAGTTTATTTACATGAGGGCTTTTTTAAAGCAAGAAATGTCACAGTACAGTGAACACAGATGCCATTTATGCAAGGAGAAATAAAAACCCTACATCTATGTCAAAGCATGCAACACAGTAGTAAATATTTTAATGCAGTGTGATGTAGTTTTTATCCGTGACAACAGAGCAGAAGCAACATTTACAAAATTAGGTTGCATCTGTTAATATACCCTTCTGTAACCCTTCTGCCTATTATTGCTTGATTGACTGAGGAGAGAGGTTCCTGCTGTGCAAATAAGTAAACGAGCTCCTACATAACATTCTAAGAAAACTAACCACACTTCTCCAGGGACCCTTGAGGACAGAAAGTCCTCCCTCACAGCCATTTTATCATGCAAATCTTCATCAGGGAAGGAGGAATACAGCCAGCACCCTGGGAAAAGACGAAACTGAAGTATATGTGCAAATAATGTGATAAAAGATGCCTTCCTCTACACAGTAATGTTGTCAATAACTCATCCTGATCTTTCTCAAAGCACTGATGGGAATGGAATGTCCCAAAATAATGACTGTGTAACAGTACCACCTCATTATACAGCCTTCGGCAGATTAGGTGTCTCTCCATAAATTTAACTTTGGCCTATCCCCATTTAAATGATACAGACCTAAAAGAAGTCACTCAGTCCTTAGCAAAATCCTCCTTGTATAAGGAGATCCAAGAGAATTGCAGCTGGTTATTTGGCATTTTTCACTTCAGCAGAAGGGTAGACCCTTTTTTTTGCTTTCTCCAAGGAGAGAGCTTCAAAGCCCCATTTTGCCAAGGAAGGTATTAAAGAACTACAGCAGCCTTTAAGAACTTGTGCTATCAGTCCTGCATGTAAATGTACTCGCAAAATCATCTATATGTCTCTGTGAAATTATAAGAGAGCTATAATATCATTACAGCCACTAGATTTTTTTTTTTTTTTTACATTTTGAAGAACACCATTAATAAAAATTTTGATTGTTCTGAATTAATTTACTGTAATTTCAAACTCTGACAAATATGCAGACAGGAAGCCTCCTCCACTTCACTGTAATACATCCTGCTATACATCTTTTAATAATAGCTTACAGAAAACATTTGTAATCTTGAAAACAATCTTCATATTCTAACAATCTAACACACCAGTAATCTAAGTAGATGTCATCTAAATTTACTTCATTCTCTCAGATTCACTGTGTATTCCCCTTTATTGTTTCTTGTGCAATTTGCATATGTATTTTAAACTGTAACACCCAACAGCAATAGGTCTACGTGACTTGAACATTATTATGTACAATAATTAAGGATACTTAAAGAAAAACATGAGAGGAATTGTCCAGGAACTTCTGTTCTGCTGGAAGTCTGGATATCATGCAATTCCAAAAACAAACAAGAAGCCCCAATTTCCTATTCTCCAGTGAAATAATAATGAACAACACATAGTTCTCTGGGTCCAACAAATGATTTTGTTTCAATATCTAATTTCAATGAACTGAATTTCAGTTAATTTAGTTCTTTAAAAAAGCAAGTGAGCTGAAAGTTCATAGAAAGCAAATAAAAATTTAACTTCATTCATAAAGTCACAGAGACTCAAAACCATGGAACTTGATACACTTACTTCAGCTTTTACCTTCATCTAATCACATTCAGAAACTAACCTGCAGGTTCCTTTGGATGTCCTCATTGCTTATGTCCAAATGCATCTGGCAGGCTCCCGTGTTACAGAAGCAGCCTGTGCGAACATGTATGTTGTGGAGACTGGCCATGTTGTCCACCTTCCCAATTCAGCAGAAGATATAGGAGAAGAATGGAAAATAGACATTTTAAAGTTGTGGTCAACACAAAACAACATTTTAAAGGTAGAAATCAATGGAGGTAAATTATGCCTCTAAACAATTAACAACTTATTGTAGCTTTTACCCTTCACATACAGATTTAGTATTTTTCAACTTTGTTATTTCAGCTAGAAGAACACGGGGTAGAAGCAGAGATGTCTGCCTTAGCACTGAGAGACTACTACACACAAAACACACAAAATGAGGTCTCAATCCTGTAAGTGCCAGTCCATCTGCTGAATTTTAAACCTGTGAACAGGTTTATTCACATCAGTACTGCTCATTACAGACCTGCAGCCAGGAGTTACTCGGTGTCTTGACAGAGCCACCACCTGCAACTGCATCTGAAGAGACTGAAGAGAAGCCTAGGGCACTTTTTCAGGTAGCTAAAGAAAACTTTGTGCTCCAAAGATCTGAAAATGCAAGTCCTCATGACAGAAACTGATGGCATCTGTGGGATTTTGGCACACAAATGCTGGAAGGATCAGCCCCTCAGTAAGCAATAACATCTGCCAGGACAGGGAATCAACTGGAATGTCTCCTTGAGTCTTGCACATACAACCACCCAATCTACCAAGTCCCTGGTGCATTTCTTCCTTGTGCTGTTTGGTATTGCACCACTTCTTCATCATCCACTAAATAATGAATGGGCAGAAATACAATACTTGATGACAAACTAGCATGAATGAATTATGGGAAGGAATGAAAATGATGTGCAAAGAGAACAGAAGAACATGCCCATATGTGCCTCAGAAGGAGACATATCTATGCATGCACTGGGAGGACAGCACTGCAAGGGATACGGATTGTCAGGGTTTCATAGCATAGCTAAGAAACAAGGCAAGCACACCACAGGGATCCTCTTAGCACAGCTAAGAAACCATGGAAGCTCACTGCAGGGACCTGGAAATGCTTTATATTGATTTCAAAATGCAACAGCAGCAGCTGATAAGATTAGCTGAGCTACCACCAGTTATTTCTTTGATGAAAAATGATGAACATTCCTCGTCAAGACTGCAAGAAAGGACAGTCAAACGCATGAAATCTGATCCCACCTCTACCACAGACTCCCAGAACAACCTTGCACAACTTGCATTAACCCCTCTGTGCTTTTGCTCCTTTTCTACAAAAGGAGAGCTGAGAGCCCTGAGAATGACCACACTGCAGACTCAGGGGACTCCGCTGTACCCGTGACAGAATCCTCCATGCAGGAAGCTCGGGCTCAGCTGGATGCACAGCAACAGCTCAGTTAAAGGGGCAGGAAAGGGACTGTCAACCAACTCTTACTAATCACTTCCCTAACTGTGAGCTCATGCTTTGTCTGAGGTATCAGTATAAATCTTCAACCTAGCTTTTCTAGCTGGCTAAATCTCTACTGGCTAAATCTCTAATAAATAAAATTTATTATTTTTAACATAAATTCCCTCTGTACAGGATAATGGCCCAATACATATACCAAACACCTTCTGGTGTAATTCGGTCTATCTTCTGCTTTGACATATCCATCTTCTATCTTCTGACATCTCTGAGTTTAACTATGTGAGGTGCAAAGCACCTTTAAAATCACTATCTCAGCAGCTGGAAAAACCAAGCCTTCTGTTAGAACTTACTCTATGCTGAAGTAATTCAACCTAAATAGTATTTAGCTCTGCTAAAAGCAGTTCAGTGTTCTTGTTTTGTTTTTGTTTCTTGCTTTTTAATGTGTGGGGCACGAGCATCTCTGCACAAAAATGTGCTGTATACACAAAAACTCTACACTGTTATAGTGCACAATTTCTCAAGTTCACATTTCAATATGTTCTCCACCACCAGGTCAGTTCAAATTTGTTCTGTTCTCCAACAGAGATATAATCAAAATAACTCCATATATACAGACTTGGAAAGCAGAGAATACAATCAGCTCCAAGATTTCTGTTGATGATTAATGCCTTGGAGAATATCTTGTGTTTAAAGCACGTTTCTCAAATTGAAGTTTAGTAAAAGGCATCTGTTGAGAGAGACTGTTGTAGTGTTGCTAGCTTTGTTTTGTCAGAAGACTTCAATATGGGAATAGTGACATTTTCTTGACGTCTTTTTTTCATTTAGATGAGAAAAGTTGTCATTCTGCCATAGGATGGTTTGTCATGGTGCTAGTGACTTGTGGGCGGATCTGTCGTTCTGCTAATGATGACAAGCAAGGCGAAAATCATGACATACTCCACTACTGAAATCATACAGTTTGGGCTTATTTACGCAGTATACAAAAAGCTTTAAAATACATAATCTTTTTACTATTAATACTTTTTAAAAGAAATGTTCCTTGGGCAGCCTTTTAAATCAAAATGTATATGGTGTAATAAAGTTTCCATGACACATCTTCAAGAAATTACAAACAAGATTTTTAAAATATTTTTTTAAATCTTATCAAATAAATTATTATTGTTCTTTAATGAACAGTAATTTCATTCTAGCCATGCAATCCAATCCTCTTGTACAATAATACTTTAATTATAATATATATTAATCTGTACATTAGACAAGGACTACTGAGACATAAAAACATGATCATTAGAGGAATATGGGAATTGTGATTCAGGAGAAAAAGGATAAGTTATGAATAGCTTTAGTATTAACTGAAGTTCCTTATCACCAATGTGATAATGTGCACAGATCTTGGGATTGAAATACACACTTTTTACTGGAAACAATGAGACCATCTAAAGAAGCAGTAAAGGCAGCACTGCAAAAATATCAGTCCCTTGAATAGATGCTTGGTTTTCCCTTGGACATATGTTTTGATTTCTTCTCGTTTAGTTTCACCCTAGAAATACACTACTTGGGGAGTTAATTTAATCTCTCTCTGCAGTGCTACCACATAGCAAAACAAATAGAACATAAAACATCTGTTACAGTTATTTCGATGAAGAAAAGCTTCCTTAAGTAAAACACATCTTTAAAATTGCCATAAGGAGCAATAATAGATATTGAGCTCAGGGTTATGAAATACAGGGTGTCACTTGCAGCTCTGTCTGTAACAGCAGAGGCTGACTTTTGGGAGCCAGGAATGTGTTCATCAATGAAGGCACAGAAGCATGAATGGTACCAGAGATAAGTACACAGCTTAATGTACTCATGTCATGGTTTAGCAGTTTGTCAGTTTTGGTGATTCCCTGGGTCTGATATTTGGAGTTATTGTGCCTTGGTCTTTTAGAGATTAAAGACTACAATCAGACTGCAAAACAAATGTAGAAATATTGCAGCATTTTTACTGATTTCAGTCAGTGAGGACATGGTAATCAAGCCATCATGCTATCTTAGAGTCCCTTGTCTCTCAGAGCCCCTTGGCATTCATTACTTTTTCTGAGGCTCTTTACTGTGCGCCTGGCCCTGTAGGTTGCTTCATATCCCAACACTTCTGATGTCACATTGTCTTGATTTTTGACAAGCAAAATGTGCTTTTCACACTTCCAAGCCACGGTCTTCAAATTTAATAAAGACACATAAATGAAGTTCGCCTAAACCAAGTTTTTAAAACAATTTTTATTTTTCATCAGTGAGCTTTCCTGCAGCATTTCCAGACTGATCAAATGCTCACAAAATTTGGATTTTTTTCATAGTGGTCTATCTGATAAATACAATTTTTATTTTTTTATATAAAAAATATTGAAGTGGAGAGTTTTCACCCCTCCTCACTTTAATTAATTACCCTACTGTAGTCCCCTCTTGGAAATTTGGTATTTTAGTTGACACTCACCAGCTGGAAAGTTCTGAAAAGAAATGAGATTCTGGTGTGTTCTGCTTTCCCATTCCCTGTCACACAATTGCTCTGGTGACTTCTCTGCATTTACTAAATGACTGACTTCTGCTGTCCACTCGCTTCTGGGCCCCTGGGGACCTCAGTGAAAGCTGTAAGCTTTCTCTGGCTTCAGGTTCCTTTGAAATAAATCTGAGAATGATACTTGCTGTAGGTATGTATATACTAAATGTGAGTAAAGATTTACAAATCGCACATAATTTTGTGTTATTCCTAGTCAATTAAGTCTAAGACTTTCACTAAGAATGATGAATGCTTTAGAAACCCCTGCTGAAGTCACTCCCATAGGATGCAATTCTGTAGCTCTTATTCAAGCAAGTACCTATTTGTGTAAGTTATCTTACTGAGTATCACAAGAATTATTCACATAAATAAAGGAACTTTTTATAATACATCATGAGGTGTTCTGAAAAAAAATCATATAATTCAATACTGGCAAGTACTGTCCTTCAGGAATTGGGATTAGAACTTCTCATTCTGCTTTCTACAATGCCAATGCCCAAATATCAGAGCAGTTTGTCTATCTGATGGATTTGCTCATTACAAGAATTTCACTGCACACCACTGATGGCTGGTTATAAAACAGGCTTCATGACGCTGTTCTCCACATCCACTGGTAAATTAATTCACTGATTCATGGCATGGAATTGGAGAGAAAGTAAGCTAGCTCTTTCTGTCATCCAGCATTTCACTGTGAAACGCTGTTGCTGATGCAAATGCATACTTAATCTTGTTTAATACAATTTAATAAGAAGTAGGTCAGAAGGAAAAAAAAAATCAGTACTTGTTTCCAAATCATTTAGTGGGGGGGAAAACATTTTAGTTGAGTTACAGTATCATTAACTGTTTTAACTGCATGGTTTTCTGCAACAAAGGCATTTTTTTCCATCTCAGAGAAATAATTTCTCTGTGGGCACATTCCCTCAGTATTGAGGAATCTGATCCTCTCCTCCTTTTTGCCTCTCTAGTTGTTGACAATGGTCTAAATTAACCAAAGAGAGGATGTATATCTCTATTCAGTCTTCATCCATTCATTGCTTACTCTGACCAAAATCCCTTTGGTAGAAGGCAGTGAAGTATTAGACAGAGATATTGAAATTTACTGAAATTGTCAAGTTCAGTGTCCTGATAGTATAAATGCTATCTCATCAGGAAATTTGCAGTCAATGTGATAATTTTCTCCACTAGTTTTAAGGACAGTCAAATAGTGGGTAAGATTGCATGGGAGAGAAGCAAGCTGGAAACATCGGCATAATTCAGAATATGTGGGTTGCCATTCCGCAGGCATTGTCACTTAGAACATGCCACATACATGGTGAACTGCAGGTTCTTCATGTTTAAAGGAGTAACAATAATTTCATATTTCTGGGAACCAGAAGCTAGAAGATTTCTTGGGAATGGGGTGGCTATAAAAAAGAAATTAAACAATGAAACACAGTCTTGTTAAGGGATGACATAACATTTTTTAACTGCTTTTTTCTTTCCTGTGGTATATGCAGTGAATTTGGCATGGACCTATTTGAACATATGTAAATTTCATGAGTCCAAGTTTCAGCTATGTGAAACTGAACAGACTGATCAGTAGGCTAAATATCTGTTCTCTCTTTGATTTAATGATCTTAATGGCCATAGGTGTCTCCAATCAATTACATTTTATCTTCCTGTTTTTGTGGGTTTTTTCCTCCAGTTCAAGCTGCATTCACTGACAATGAAAATCTGGTTTGCTAAAATGATATCAAGGAAAGGATCAACTTCAGGAAGAAATCAAAGTAAAGGAACTCAAGCCCTCTGTGGTTTCCTAACTGGCTTCAACAAAGTATCCTCTTGTGAGTCATAGAAAAACATCTGTATCTATACATCCCATTGGGCATCCCCAGCTATTTTGTAGGCTAAAGGCTTTCAGTCAAACTGCTGCTAGTCAGAAATGTGGAAGCCAGTGAAAAACCACACAGAAGACTAAGCATAAGACTTACCATATCAAGAGGGATAAAGGGGAATGTAGCAAACTAAAGCAAGTGGAAACAATGCCTAGGAATAAAAATGTACAGTGCATGATACTGAAACTCTAGTGACATAGGTTTAATTCATGTCACACTTAAAATCTTTTCCACCTTTTCCTCTTTCTTTTAAAGCAGTTAAACCTCTTCTGTCTGTATTTAACCCCTGAAAACAGGGATAATAGAACACAGGGAGGTTGTGGGGTCAAAATCCCATATTACTTTATTTACAGCCACAGGATCCTATACAGTAGTGTGGTGGGGTAGAGGGGTGTGGGGGCAGGAAGAAGAGTAACAGAGAATAAGGAAGCAGAGTAATAGAGAAGGTGGGGCCAGGCTCTTTTTGTCTTCAAAGGATTCAGATGGTGGACAGAAACTAGACACTGCATGCATTCAAAGGCAGCTGATCTGCTTTTACCAAGATCAAGGGAAAGGGAATCCAGTGGAAGCTGTCAAAAGTGCAGTTCTTTTCCTGCTACCATGTGCTTGCTTTTCACATTTCTCCCATATGACAAGGTCTGTAGCTTAGAGCCACAGTTTGGTCCTGTTACCAAACAGAAAATATTTAGCCTCCCTCATTCATCTCAGATTCTTTCATCTGAACAACTATGAGCATCTTTCTTTTATCTCCTTTCGTTTCCTTAGCAACGTGCAAGGACACTCCAGAGAAACAGTGTCAGGCACCACCTTCAGTCTAGTCTTTCATGAAGCTCTCTAACCTTGATCAGCTGTGATGTGCAGTTTAATAGTAGGCAATTTCAAGCACACTAACTCACATGTGTCTTTGTCCCCCTGCAAGGAGATATTACAGAAAGAACTCAGCCTGTACTCTGTCACTACTACCTCAGCAAGAAGGGAGCTTCATTACTTACTATGTTCGCATTTCTCACACTGTGCCTCTGAAATACAGCACCTCCTTAGGTTCAGTCAGTGACCCCTTACCTAGATCAACAAAGTTGCCTCCTATATTGTGAGCTCCTTTTCATAAGGGCTGTCTTTGATCTCCCAGTGCCATGTCATGACAGCAAAGATCTGGATTGTAATGATTTCTTGCCAGTTTGAAGAAATAAGGTGCCATTAATTGACACGCCAGTGTGGTTTACTATATTGCTGCTATATCCCTGGTCCAAGACATCCACACAGCACAACTGGAAACTAATTGGAACCAAAGAAATCAGTATATGTCCAACAGGAATCTTCACAACAATCTTTTTGTCCTTTTAATCCTGTTTGCATTCTATTGTGCTGGTCCATCTGCCATTCCTGGCTTCCTGAAATCAATGGCTAAATCCATAGCTAAAATCAATAGTGAGTAATCACCTCAGCAATTTTTAGGTAGCTATTGGGAAGATGGCCAAAAATCCCATTAAGCAAGTTAGAGAACACTTTTCTTTCCCTGACTCATCAAAATTAATATAATGAGTGGTTATGCTTCTAAAAGCATTAGTGTAACTAGCTCAGAGTCATATGACCATTGCTGCAAAGACATTCTTAGCTGGAATTAAAAAATGCTGGATTTCCATTTTCAGTGGCCCAGATGAAAAAATGCTGCACTTACGAAACTGAATTATTGTTTTACATGGAAGTAAAAAGAAACAGATGGGGAAAAAACCATAAAAGGATTAAATATGAAGAGCAACAAAGAGCTCTTGCTTAATAACTTTCTATGAAGACTTATTTCAAATAGATTAAATGCAGTAGGAGGTATCCCCCCCATTGTTCACTTTCTCTTGTAGGGATGTATGAATTTCCAGACGAGTACTGACAAGTAGTACCGGGCTCTGGTCAGTCTGATCAAATTGACCTGGTATCAACTTCCTGTGCATAGGAAATGCTGTAGCTCGTTTATCTTTTTCACTCCTGCCCTTCACATGTTGTCATTGCTCTAATTCTGTACCTATATACCATGTGTACAGTGGGCTGGAGATGATCTTCTAGTGAAACTAAAAATATCGTCTAAGACACAAACAGCAATTATTTCGAGAAATCTACCCACTTCAGGTATTGCCTGGTCCCTTTTATCAGGTAATGATAAGCAATGATATGAATATGTATTGAACCAGCTGTGTGTATATACAAATGTATCCGCCACTTGATATCTGAAGATTTGACAGTATTTAACATATTTTCTCTCCACTCCTGTGAGGTGAGAGTAAATTGGGAAGATAAGGCATTAAATCCCTCAAGGTGACACTGAAAACCTACAGCAGAACGAGGGCATTTTACTTGGCTGTTGATAGGTCCTGGTTACTAATCTAAGTCCACCTAAACAATTCCCTAAGATATTACTAAATGAAAAGGAAGCTTTTAAAAGAGAGTATTGTGCAACTAAAGCAAAGAAAGTGAACTTGCAGTATGAAAGTGCTTCCAGAAGCAGCTATCACCATGATATTTACCTAAAGCAGCTACTTTTTTTGTGCATTTCCCATCCTGCCTCCCACCCCTTTGTCCCATGTTACTTTTGTTTGCAGACCTGTTCAAATACAAACCAATGGAATAACTTCTACCTGCATATATTGCTCTGTCTCTTCCCTCATCACACCTCACCCATACAGCACTGCTTCATGCTCCTTGTCTAATTCTTCCATGCCTTGGATGTCTGAAAGAGTCTTTTTTTCTGCTTTTTTGCCCAAACTGGTGTCTCTTTCTTTGCCTAATACATATAATAATGGACTTCAGCTGCACTGTGAGAAATTTAGTTTAATTACTAGGAAGTATTTTGTAGTACTGAATATAGCTAAGTTCCAGAACAAATTGCTTCTGGTAAGAAAGGTTTTAAGTAAAGATGACCATGCAATTCTAAGATATATTTTTCTCCTTCTACATCTCAAACCACAGAGTAGAATTTGGCTTGGCTGCTAAGCTAATTGCAAGACAATTCACTATCATAGAACACTTTGGATACAGAAGGATAAATGGGGTTAAAAGGAAAACAAATTTTTTTTATTGGGGGAATCTCATTCTGGTTCTGCCTTCTTCCAGCAGGGTGCTAATAACACCAAGGTTGTGGGTTTTATCCCCGTATGGGCCATTTACTTAGGGTTGGACTTGATCATCCTTGTGGGTCCCTTCCAACTCAGAATATTCTGTGGCCAGGAACTAAAGATTATACTCCTAACATGTATTGCTAGGAGAAAGAGGCTACCACAGTAGGAAAATAGGCTTCCAAGAGTGTCACAGTGAGTTGAATGTAAGTGATTTGAGGCCACACATTCCAATGGAAGACCCTGGTCTTCACTTCCAAATGATAGAAAGCAAGGGAGGAGAGGAAAAAACCTAGCAGTGAGTCATCAAGTCAATCCTTACATTAATTCAAGAGTGGTTGAGATTGAGGAAGGTAAGTGAGAAAGTGGGCACATGCCATAATAAGAGCAGTCATCAAACTGTTTTATAGATTTAAACTGAAGGGAGACAAACTAGAAGTCATGTCTTGAGAAATGCTGATATTTTACTTTTAATTGAGAAATGGGTGAAGAAATTCAACTCAAAGTCTAGACCTCCCTTCACTCTATCTGGATTGATGAGGGTGAGCCTGGACATGCTAATGTAGGCTCCTAGACAAACCTGATTATAATCTATGTGAGCAGGGCTCTCCGTCTTGAGAGGCAAAACTCATTCATATGCAACACTGCAGAAGAGCCTTCCTTAGGCAAACCAAAATGTTTACATTCTCTGTCTTTGGCAGCTATTCCTGTTATAGCAGTTTGTCTATCACACACAAGTGTGAAGAGGTAGGCAAGAAGGCTGAGACTGCTAATGGACTGATGCTCATTCCCTTCCTGACAGGATTTTTAGGGGACATGGCAAGCATATATGTATACCAAGAGAACTTTTGCAGGTGAGCCAATCACAGAAAGCTACTTGTGCTTAGGTCCAGGCTCCAAGAAAAGGAGGCAGTGTGAAAAAGCAGAGTAGGGATGGATGCTGGCAATCCACAGCTGAAATGTGAAATGATGGCCATTTTTCAAAAGACAGCCATGACGGTTTGCTCACTTTTTAAAGACCATTACTGGCTCCATTACACACAGAAGAAGAAAAAATATTGTCTCAGAAGATCAGAGTGGAAAAAGAAAAAGTTTGATAAGGGAAGGGCTATTTTTCACCAGTGGCATAACACTGAAATGAAAGGTGTGGCTGGGTAAGAGCTCTCCAGTGCATACAATTCAACAAATGTTTCAGGTAAAATTCCATCTGGCCATCTGTGTCTCCTACCTCTTTCCCCTCTTCCGGCTTCCAAACTGACTTTGCAGAATAAAATGTGAAGGGATTATAATATTACTCTGTAATTATCTACTGAATGTACAAAGAGAATTTCACAGGTCTAGTCCCCCTATCAAAACAAAGAGAAAATTTTATAAATAATATTAGCATAAAAGGTCTCGTGGACCAGAGACGGTGACGTTTTTTCACATCTGCAAATTGAAGAGAACATACAGCATTTGCACTTTAACACAGTTTATAAGAAATCCACTTTTTTGTGTGTATCATTGTTGTTTCAAATCAACGTTGTTCTCTTATGACCATTCCATCTCTTTGGCATTCAGATCAGGTTGTACTTCATAGAGTCCTATGCAAGTTTTTGCTAAAAAAAAGATGGCAAGGATGCAAATTGAAGCTGAGTCATTGCTGTCAGTGTTCCAGAGGCTGGAAAAGACTTGGGGATGACAGAACACATGACATTCATATATGCTGAAGGCTGCAAATATTCATTGTTAATAAATGAGCTGCTGCTGATTCTCTGTGTGAAGAGTTTGCTGCATTAGCTCAGCACCAGCTATATATCTGTAACACCATTTTTTGTTACATCACAACCCCTCTTTAAAGTCTAGGGCTGATTGCTTCTCTTTTTCTGGTAGCCTCACAAGGAAGCAGAAGATTGACAGTTTGCTGCTTTAATGTCAGCTCTTCTGCTTCTATCCTGCAGAGGTCCTTCATCTCTACCTCTGCACTTTCGCACCTTTCCAAATTACCAGTCTGTCATCTGTCCACACTTCATTAGCAGCAAAATCATAATGCTGGGGAATTATCCATTCTTGACTAGACAATTATATATGAAGAAGCCATTTGGCAAAAAGGCCATCTTTATGTCCTGGGCCTGTCAAGTACTCATCATAATTCAACCCCTGTTCATAACTGGGGCTTTTTGATGCTGCAGAGCAAATAAACACATAACAAAATGACAGAGGTGCTACTGCAGAGGACAGGCATCTTGTGTGAAAAGAATATAGGTGTCCTCCCAAGTGATTTCAAGAACAAATTACTACCAATAGTAGTCTATGAGACAGATTTACTGAAGGAAATAATTTTCATGGAAAGTATTTGGTGCAGCTCAAAGGAGGAAATTTAATGCAGTTTTAGTGCTCAAAGACAAGAGGTTTATGGAAATTTCAAAACTGTAGTAGCTTTATTTCTAGATAAAGAAATGTTTCATGAAAAATCTAAATTAAAACCAAAGCTTTTGAGTGACTATTGATGTTTGGAGTCTGCAAGTCCCTCTTATTTAATTGTTTTAATTACCATTTAGAGAAAAAATACTAAACTAGTAATTAAACTGTCAATAAAACCAATGATACATATAGTATACAACAGAATTTTATTCCAAGTATAGTATTCTAAGACACAATTACCCTTCAACATTCACAAAGAAACATTTAAACAAAAAAGCAATAGCAATTCAACTAACTTCCATAATTATTTCACTCCCACCCTATCACTTCTTAACATCCAAACATTCTATATCATATATATTGGGACAGGAGGCTGTAAAAATTGCTGCCATCTCTGAGAATGCAATCATGGTGTGGTTATTTGTTTCTCACTTTAATGAAATGCCTTCATTTGCTCTTCAGTGCTGCAATGAAGGTTTTACTCAAAGATGAACCTGAGATTCTGGCTATTTCCTCTTGGTGCAATTGAGCCCATGTATGTAATTCAAGAATGTTTGTGTTTAGTGGCACAATCTTGTTACCTCTGGTACTTTAACTGATAACAATGAGAAATGGATTTCAATCATATGAACAGGTAAGAAGAACTTTCTTCCCCATTGCTACACAGATGAAAGACACATTTTTTTCTCTGTTTTCATTTTTCAGCAGCAGTGTTACATGTCATGTATTTCACTACACGCCTTTCACATCCTAAATATCTTGGGCTTAGTTCGGAGTTTTGAATATCATGCCAATTATGCAAATCTTGAGGCTTAAATGTAAGCTTGGTATCCTCTGAAGACAGTGTCTACTTATGAAGTCTTTCTTGCCAATCTCAAGTGTTCCAAATAAACTGCTTCAAGCCTCCTCATAATATTTTCTCTGGAATCAGTTGGCCATATTGTCCTTTTCAAGCTACCAAATGTTAATGTCCAGTCACACTCTGTCCTACAACAGACAATGGGCACATAACAACTGCCTGTCAGAAAGACAAATAGACCTGGTCCGATGCCTGATTATAAGTAATTAATTATAGATGGAATATCATCCATAAAGGAATAGGATGTTCTGTCATTTCTCTTTTAATATACAAAGATAACCTGAGTCATTAGCTGGTGCCCACTAGGAGTAGGTATGTCAGATAGAAACACCATCCAATTCTCCCTTTGTAAAAAAATCCCCAAAATGTTTTCTGGGAGCCTTCTGAAACTGTGTTCTCCTGACTCCACTATATTGCATTCGGAAACTGCCCAGTGAATCCACATGAACGTGCAGACCACAGACACGAGCAAAGCAGAGGACATTATTTCATTTCCAAACCATTTACAAAAGTATTGGATTTACCTTGATTTGAATAAACCTATCTAATTTTAGACATGAATGCAGCTTACTGCTTACCTTCTGTTGAAAGATGAAGCTTACTTTCTATTGTATGTATTTTCTTTGTAATCATAAAGAAGAAGGAGCAAAGATTTTTCTCCCCCATAACTTCTATAAGGTGTCTATGAAAGAATTTCATTCCATAAAGAAGCCAATTATATATATATATCAAGCATATTGTAGCTCTGGAAAGAATAGTGCTGCTGCTTGTTAATTTCTAAAAGTCATTAAATTGCACATTATTTTAATTAAACAAAGTGGTCTAACAGGCACTGCAGATGTTACTGGGATGCGTTTTTAAATTTTATAGTTCTTCATTCTATATACGCCAGAAATTTTGATAATCTGGTGAACAGCAAAATCCACATGATACAGATCAATAAATAGGCTTTTTATGAGCAGCCACTGGAGCAAACAGGCACAATGGATTCATAAGACTATAAAAGAATTTTTAATTTGAGGGTACAATTGAGTTTAAAAAGTGAAACACAGATGAGCCACTTTTACTAAGAAATTGTGAAAAATCAGAAATCAAAATAAAGGTTTTGGTTTTAACCAAAGAACAGAAGCAACATCAAAGTGTTTGGTGAGTTTTACAAACTCAGCTGTGGTAATATCTCCAGTCTTTTCTGAACATTGTCACACATATTGAAGGCTACATAAATGACTAATTCACTCCTAAAATGTGAACTGCTTTGAAATGAAATGTGGTGAATACTTGCCACTATTTAGCAGCATTGTTTCAAAAAGATTTATGTGAAGAAGAGCTTATTGAGTACTACATATTTGGCCATGCCACGCTCATCAGGTAAATACCTTAAAAAAAATGTAAAACTCCACACTTGCAGACTACAAAGCAAGTGCTTCACTTCTGTTTTCCCTTGTGAGAAATGGATCTCTTCTTGTATTCTTGTAGACATATCTCTGTGTTCCCCTCCTCATCCTGTTGTCTCAGGCAGCCAAGGAAAAAAATAAAAAGAAGAATCCAGCAAAACAAGAGCACTGTGGTTTTCCTGCCTTCTGCTGATGAGCAAGTGAGCTGCTCTCCCCTCTGTGACCCACTGCCTACAAGGTGCACAGCCACACACACAGTTATGGTTACACACCACTACCTCTCTGCTGAAGGGAGAAAAGCTTAATGACGTTTCATCTTAAAGATACTTGGTATACCTGATGGGTAAAGGCTACAAAAAGCTGCTGAGAAAGACAGCATTTAACGATTTCTTGAGCTTGAATCTCACTCTTTACACTGATCATTCAGCTTTATTCCATGCTTCCTCAGGAATATTCTAAGAATATAATCATTAGAACTGAAGGGAAAAGAGAACTCCTCTTTCATTGGTAACTGCAATATTCTGAGATCTAATTTCACTTGTATGTCAAAGCTCCAAGGCAGTCTCTTTATCAGCTTTTCCAGACTTGCTCTTCAATTCCCAATTTTGAGTACTCTAGAGAAGGAAGCCAACGAAAAAATCAAACTTCCTAGTCAATTTATCCTGTTAAAACAGCCCACTTCCAAACTTCCTATTTGTGGAGTAATAAATCTGTAAGATATTGCCTCTGGCTATTATGTATTTTGTATTGTGCTAGCACTATTTATTAGAAAATTTAAATTATTTAAAATTATTTTTAAATGGTGTGGAAATATGGTGCAGAGCTATGAAGAAACAAACCCAAAACCTCAGAAGGGACTACTATGAATAAAATATGTCTTTTAGGATAAAGAATTAATTGTGAATTTGCTTAAAATACAACCATAAACTCAAGTTAAGAAAAGAGAAAAACATACCTCTGAAAAGCCGAGCACTTCTCCATTTTCATCGAGCACATTAAAATTAATGATTGGACCTTGGACATCAGGATTGCTGAAATCTGTATCACTGTAAATACGTACTACAGGAGCACCGTTGGCATATTTTAAGTTAGACAGCACAGTATAGGTGTAGTGAGCTAATGCAAAGGTATGTTGTTTTATTTTCTCCATTCCACCTACAAAAGAAAAGTGCACATACATGTCAGGTGCATTATTTTTACGGCAATGTAAAAAAAGAGAAGATTTTTCAGAATGGCGCAAACTGAGGCAATTAGTACAAAATTTGTAGTTTTTTCTTTCTTTAAATGCATATACAATTTTCAAATGTTACTTTCCTCACATAGAAGTTTCAGAAGTGCTGTTGCACCAAGGAATTACCTATAGTTAATCTACTGTAGGAAGCTAAAGTTTCACTGAAATGGATTACAGGAATTACAAGATTTATAGTTCCAGTCTATACATAAAATTAAGATGTTCTGGCACAAATAAATTGAAAAGCAAGTTTTTCTCCTCATCTAGGTCTGGACATCATGGGAACACAGCACAGAAAGCAAACTGTTATGTTGAGATAAAATGAAAATAATAAAATTCTAAATGTAATGACAAAATAAAAATGCCATTTGACAAGGAATTTATTTAAATAATGAAAAATTATTCTTCCAAGACTTCTTTCTCTAGAAGAAAAAGGACAATCTGAATGCTTCATTGACGGCACCCATGAAATCTAGTGGCTCAAGAGAAACAGTGCAGACAAGTTTTCACAGAACTTGGCCTGGAAAAAGCATAAAGAGGAAATATAATTTTTTTTTTTTTTGATACACTGTGCAGTTTGGAAAAGAGAACTGCAGAGAATTCCTGACAGATGAAGATCTCTTCTACATCTCTGCTCTTTGAGGAGAGGTTGTGTCTTTGATGTCCCTATTGAAGTGGCTTCTATTATGCACACTACCCACTGCACCATGGTGGGTCTACATCACGTGGAAAGGAAAAAAAAGGGCAAAGAATCACTTCCCCAAAGACCTCTTGAAGCAGAAGAGCATTTTTCTTTCCGAGTTTTAGACCCAGAGTGTTTTCTGTAATGCTGAGTATCCTATTTGAGGCACATAAGAGTTTCAAATTTTATTTTATATTTTTCTATTAATCTTTTGTAACTATGAATCTCACCCTTACTTCTGTGCATATTAGTTTTATATCTGAGTATCTGGAAAGTTCTACCTTTGAATTGAAATTTTGTAATCTTGTTGACTTCTGTGCCTTTATTAATAAAAAGACCGTGTCATTTATGAATGTATATAAAGGAAAAAAATAAGATCTATTTCTCCTGACATGCAGAAGAACTGCAGTAGCATCTGTTATTTCACTTTTCTTTGAGTTTCTCTATTATGTGCTATCGCCTTTAGATAAGCTGGGAGATCATACTTTCAAAGCATAGAAACAGATTAGAAGGTGGAAGTACACTTTTTGGTGCTGAAGAATAATAAAGAGGAATAAGATTTTAATGAGATACTAACATGCAGAGCGCTTGCAAGGAAGCATGCCAGAAGCTAATCAGTGCAATTTCTAGATGTTAGCCACAGCAAACTTGGCAACCATCTCTAGAACATTTTGGTCTGAAAGATGATTTGTATTTTCAGAGTCTCTGAGAATAAAAGATTGCCTAGTCAGAAATGTCCTAGTCATTGCTGGGTAGAACTTAAGAGTCTTGAAACAGCAAAAAAGAAAAACAAAACCACACACACAAAAAGTTATTTCTGAGCATTTGCCAGAAAGTAGCTGTCTTAAGAGAAGTGACTGCCTTGTCAGCTTCTGAGATGTGTCTAATCTCCTGATTCAGAGCTTTTCCAAATTGTCAGGAATCTTTTAATAGAAGATTAAACTACTGTCCTTGTGCCTGGTTGAAGAAATCTCTTATTCAGAAATTTCAGTCACTCATTCACAGCAATCATCCTGCTATCATTTCTATATTGTTTTCAGCTATTCTCCTTTAAAGTTTCTTAATCACATTTCCTTGTTCATTAGCAAGAAGCTGATGAGCCTTTTAATTATTTATTCTGACAAATCCAAATGCAATAGCCTGGAGTTGCTTTCCTGCCCCATGATTGGAGAAAGGAAGCTGTGTTGCCAAGGTCCCATATTTTTAAGTAGCAGAATAGGTGGTAATTAGGTCTGATGTCACAGAAAACCTTATGGAAAAGCTCCCAACAATCTGAAGTTATTTTCTGACAGAAAAAGCGATATATTCAGAAAATAGTTGTGATTTATTTTTATTTTGTTCAACAAAATTATCTATACTGCATATTGCATAAATCCAGTGCTTACATCATCTCCCTTCTAGCGACAAGAATGTGAGCAAGGGAAAATAAAACCCAGAACAAATCTCTGTTTGAGAATAAAAGTACTAACACATCATAAGCCTTCTGGAAGATTTACAATTTGGAAAAATTATTGATACTTCAGCTCAAGAAGGTGCTAGGAAGGACTCAAGTGCCTTGACTCCTTCTAAGTTTAGGGATTTTGTTCCTTAATGCTGCATTATTTCATTAAGGTGAATTGCATCTAGTTGCTCCTAAAAATTATTTTAAAATTAAGAACAATTTATAGATTCTGTAATTTGGATCAGAATTAATCCCACGTCTAAACTACATCAGATGAAGTCTATCTAATACCATCCACTGTATTTATGAGGGTAATGTGTGTAGGAACACATTCAGCAAAAAGAATGCTCACAGTCCACAGTCTGCACTCATTAGTGACTTCTTGCTATAGGAGAACTGTAAGGACGTCTCTGTTAAAAGGGAAACTTCTGCATTTCTGTGAATTGATATGCCCCTTATTACTTTGTCTCCATGTGCATTTTTTGACATTACATTAAGCTGGACATGATCATTTAATTAATTCTTCTTCCCAGTAGCACCAGATTTTTCACACAACTTGTTGCCCCAATGAACGCCATATACTTTTTCAGTGCTAAAGTTTTTGAGCAGAAGAGATTGACAAAGCAAGCTTGTACTTTTGTGCACACACCTCCTCGCCAAAGTATTCTAGCAAATCTGTGGAGATGTTGTTACACCTCATATTGCTGATGTATGTTTGCACACTACAGCATTCTGATAGGCCAGCACCATCTCAGACCTGCCATCCCATCTTACACCTCAGTTTGGGTATTGCTATGGAAACCAATACTGTTCCAGTGTGGAAAATTCAGAGTGCCACTGCACTGGATAACCCACAGAAAAATTTATAACGTCAGCTCTTCCATAGGAACTGTATGTGTGCATATGCCTCTCCACAGAGACTGTGGGACAGTTAAGTCATCTGGAAGAGAAGGAGAAGTTATGTCACACTTACAAGAGGGTACAAAGTATGTGCATTCAAACTATTCACAACTGTCATCATGGTATAGTAAATCCACTGCTTGCCTTGCCTGGTGATAACATCTTGTATCTGCATTACCTCTGTCTTGTTAGCTGCTTCTTCTATGCAAAACAGAGTAAGATTTTATTCTTCCAGTGGAATTTTATCTAACCAGAGAGGTTTGAGATATACAGATGTCCAATAAGTATTCAGTGAAGAATGATTCTGATTTAGCACAGACCTGGTTATACATTACATAATGGCAAACGTGTAATGGCATATTGTCTCCTCTCTGAAAGAATCAGGATTTTAGCAGCCCAAATCTTCAAATGTTAGTTCTTCCTGAAACAGCTGTAGACAAATAGGCGTATGTCAACACCTATAAAAGATTTTGAATAAAGAGATTAAGATAAAGCAGAGACTGAAAATGAGCCTCTAGAATGAAAGCTCTGGTGCTTAAGGTTTTCAGTCTGTATTTAGAAACCTCTGTGATCTGCATTCAAATACCTTTTTTATCTCTCTTATTATGAGAAGCTAAATACCAGAAATAAGGAAGAAGAGAGACATAAAACAAATATACAGTTATTGTTCTAACTCCGTGTGGAAAAGCCGCAGAAATTGAGGTTTAAGGGACAAATTCTCTATCACTCCAGTAAATCCAATCTCACATACACTTCTGGATAAAAGAAAGATCAATGTGATTCACTATTCATCAACATCACCTAATAGATAGCAAAAGGCAGAGAAATAATGAGCTGAAATCTCAGCAAACCAATCAGCAGGGAGTGAAACCAAGATGTAGCCACTTTCTGCTGAATCCCAAACGAGACAGATCACCACGCAGGACCGATGAGTCAAAGTGCTAATGAAGACACGGAACCTGGAAATCCTGTCAAACACTTGGAGTCCTCCCTTCACGTTATCCAAGAAGCGTATATTAAGATTAATTTCTGAGGTTTTTTTGGAACTCTTTTATGCATAGAACTGGATGTCTCTGACTGAGGTCTGTCACCTACTTAGTGTTATTCTTCTCACAAAAAAATCTCTTGAGGATGAACTGGGTAACAGTAATTTTTTGTGAATTTGAGTGCTTCAGCTTTAAACCACATTAAACAATGTATTCTAACCACTGCTATATTTTAGCACTCCTGTTTTAAACAGAATGCTGCCAACATGAAAATGAAATATTCTTAAAATGATCCAACTCCCTGGCTGCAAAGTGCAACCCTGAAATGTTATAAATACAATACATGAAAAGAAAATAAAGAGAAGCAAATATAATCAACTTGATCAGTCATCCCTTTGTAAGAGATTCTACATTTATCAATAAAAATATTAAATATACCCATTCCTGGTGGGGTTTTCCCCCCTAAACGATGAGACTAGCTTTTCTAAGTAAGACCAAATCTAGCTACTGCCTGTTTCCCAGAGTGAGGAGTAACAGAGGCCTAGAGGAAAAAATATATGAAAAAAGGTATGTAATTTCTAATCAGCTACAATGAAGAAAACTATATATATATATTTAAAAACCCCAAAATATGAAATTGTGCTTACAGGTTGGCTAACAGAAACTAAACATTAGTTTTAAAAACAGAACTAAGGGTATAAAAACCCCTCAGGGAACTTGAGCATTACAATTAATACATTAATATTTCCTTGGTGTCAACATAAAAGAGCTCTTTTGATGTAAGAGAACTGCAATATTGGTCATAACTGTTACCAAAATCTCATTCATTTCATTCAAAATAAACCACGGTTAATGGCTTATCAGCCAATTCATAAAAATATCTACCATCCACACTCACAGAAAAGGCATAAGGCATGGACAGATTGCAAACCCCACTTCCACACTGACTCACACGACCAGTCCAATCACCTTCATTTATGAAACACATGTAATAAAAATTGGTTTGGCGAACACAAAGTGGGTTGGACCATGACTGTTTCTGCAGCTGAGGTGACTGCGTTTGAGAGCAAGAAGGGTAAAATCTGTGTCCCCAGTTGTCACTGGTACTTCTGAAAACAGAATGCAGGTTTCTTTCTAAAGTTAAGATGTAACAAAAAGAATTACATAAAAAGAAAATTTCGGTTATGAAACTATGGGGTTTTTCTTCCTGAAAAGTAATAATACTGTTTGAAAGCACATAATCAACTGGCAAGAATCCATCTCAAAAGATCAATGTCCAGACTGAAACTTAGGATTAACTCCTGCAACTTAATTATGTACTTTCTGTGTGTCCAAAACAGAGAGTCATGTCACACTCTCAACACAACTAAATCCATGCAGAATTCAATGGGTAATAGGGGCACCTTTTACTCTCTCAACACTAATTCTTTGCATAATAGCTTAAATCCTTTTATTCTCCTCCTTCTCCCACACCATCTCAATAGTTTAAGACTGTGGGAAGCAAATGCTTAATCCTCTATTCAGAATGTTACACTGAAACCAAACATGAAACACATATTCGGTGTTTATCTTAATGAACAGAAGGCTCTTTGATGCCCCATCTCCCACTTCTGTAGAGCAGCTAATTCAAGCTCTGTTTTCACACAGTGAGGGGAGTTCGAAGTCTTTGTTCTAAATAAAAGGAGCAGCACATTCTGAAAGAAGCAGCTCCTAATTTTCAAACATCATAATGAGGAATACTTTGCTTTTTAAAAAATTTCTTGGGAGTTGTATGAAAGAGGGGAAGTTGTACATGCCAGCTGTCTGACTCACTTTTAGTATAAATATTTTAATTACAGGTACAATTCAACTTCAGTTAACTGCTTGTTAGACTAACAGCTATCTAAGTATTCAGATAAGCTCCAGGTAAGATACATTTAATTTACTGTTTGCTATTATGAGATTTCTTTTTTGAGCCAGGGGACAGTAGGTATTTCTGTCCATCCATTTCTTCCATGTGCCCATGCCATACTCTCAGCAGAAGTAATAATTTCAGGATGACTTTTCAAACCATAAAAAAAACAACATAAAAGATGATTGAGGAGTCTTTCTTAAAAAGGCAGAATGCTTTGCACATCTCATGGAAGCAGCATTCAAACTGCACCTCCAGAGAGCTAGATGACATGGGCCCTCAGAGATTTCTGATAGAACAACAGAATCATCCCTAAAAGTAAGTATTTATGTGACACTCACATTTTACCTCTAAAGTCTTTATTTCCCAAAGTTTTTCTCAGTCCAGCAGAACAACTTCTGCTTATGATTCTGTCATCTTAAGGATGAAATGCAAGAGAAGCTTGTACTAAAAAAGCACATAAATTCTCCTGGCAGCTGTTAGAAACCTGAATGTTACATACAGGCCTGTTTTCTGCTTTATTATGAAATGTCTCTGTCCTTTGTTTAATGGAGACTGCTATGCACAATTCCTTGAAGTCAGCATGTGGAAGCTTTACTGCTGCTTGTTCCCTCGAATTTTTAACTCTCAACAACTAGTCTTCTAATATAAGGCAGAGCATAAAGCCCTGTCTTCATCTCACAGCTATATCATGGGAATTAGAAAACCTAAGATGGGGCAGTAAGTCTTATGTTTTCAAGCCAACAAGACTAATTTGACCCTGATTTTGGATGAACACTTATTTATTTGTTAGTTTATTTATTTATTTACTTATTTTCTTACTTACTTATTCGAGTCAGCAACAACTTTCTAATCACTGTAACATAGCTGGAGCAGAACCACTGCCATCTTCTGTTCGGCTAAACTGATACTATCATCAGGTCTGCAGTTAAGTTGTATTCTTCTGAAAAATAACTTTTCTCTAAGACCCAGCCACCAGTGCTACTTTACAGTCTCATGATTTTCTAACATCTCCACAGTTTTGTGGGTTGTTTGTTTTCATTTTCCCCTGAGGGGAAGTGCAGACCAATGGATACAAACAACTTGCACCAAAAATAAACTGAATATAAAGAGAAATCCAGATGGGGGCTGGGGG